>WBMV01003673.1:0-93419 GCA_013396655.1 Campylorhamphus procurvoides
GAGGGGAGGGGGGGCTCTTCCTGGGTATCCCCCCGGGGCGAGGAGAGGGCCCCTCATCCCCCCCGGTTGGTTCCTCGGTACCCCCGGGCTGGAGGGGGGGCTGGTCGGTGCCCTCCCGGAGCAGGGGCCATCCCCCGGCCTGGAGGGGCCTCCTGGTCCCCCGTTCCCCCGGCCCGGATCTCGCTTCCTGCCGTGGAAGCGTCGGGAACGAGGCCCTTGGCACTGAAAGGGCTCCTCTTTCTTTGTGTAGTTGCGAGCCGGGGGTGTGATCTCTGTTTTTATCGCTCTCCCGCTCCGTCCTCTCGCTCTCCATGGGGGGGTTTAGCCCCTCCAGCTCCTTCGGGAAGCGGCGGAGTCGATGGCAAGCCCTGGAATTCCAGGAGAGGCATCGCTCTGGTTTTGTTGCCGATTCCCTCCCCCCGCTACACACAGGGCTTGAACCTTGGCGTGTTTATTTCCAGCACAGACCAGGATGGAGACGAGCAATCCCTTCACAACCGCAACTTTTTTCACCCTTCGTTTTCAAGCGTGTCTCTTTAAAAGTGAAATGGAGGTCGAAATAACATTTACCCTCTCTGGATCAAAGTATCTAAGTCTTATCTGTTGGCTGCTGAACTTTTGGGGGAAAAATTCATGGCACTGAAGCAATCTGGCATTCCTTTCTAAATGCTCATGGCAGGGTTTGGCTCCAGCTCACCAAGTTTCTGATGCCGTTCACTTCTCTGCAGGTGATGGGTTTTCTTTTGTTTCTGCTTACTCAATATTCAGAGTAAATAGAGATGCAACTCTCCTGTATGCCAACAGGAATAACGTGAGAGATCTGTGAGTGTTAAATACTGAGGGATCCAGTGCCCAGGGAGCTGTTGTTTTGCTGGTTGTGTGTTGGTAAATCCCTTTAAACACGAGATGCCTCAGTGAATGCTTTTCCCCAGCTGTCCTGTGCTCTGCAGTGCCTGTAACAACAGCTTTAAAATGTTGCTTTATGTGCTATAAATCCCCTGTAGTTTATATGGAGCTCGATGCAAACAACTGTAAAAGCATTTGCCTGCTAAATTAGTAAATGGCATTCCTCGAGTCAAATTAAAGTTTATAACTTTAATGACAGTGCTGCCCATGTAAAGCTGAATAAAGGAGGCTGCCCGGCTTAGCTGATTACCCTGCAGTTAAAGAAGATCTCGTGGTTAAGCAGGGTTGTTTCTTTGCTCCCAGTTATTGATCCTAATATAGGGAGGGGAACAGTTGGCGAGCACACATGTAAACAGTTGGGAAGTTCAGGTTTTTACTCTTTGAATCAGCCATTGAAATGGTGCATCTGTGTTTAACGACTAAGACTTTGAAAATCATGACCCTTACTGATTTTATTGATCAGATTCTGCCATATCTTTGCCTAAGAAAAGTGGTGGAAAAGTTGCTGCCAGTGAGAGGTCCTCAGTGTTCCTGCTTGTGCATTTCCCAGACCAGGCTGTTAGGCTCGTGCATTCTTTGTGAGCTAATTTCTTAGGCAGGGTCCTGATTTCTGGTCTGAGGGAGTTTTTTGACCCCTCTTACACTGCCCTTAGGCTGTTTGATGTGTGTACTCGACCTCTGTGTTTCAGAACTAGTGGAGAGAAGGTGACTGAGGTAATGATCTCCTGCTCCTCACCCTGGGGTGACTGTGGGAGCCTGGCCCTGTGTTTGGCTCTGCACATCCACCCCCACAGACCCTCCTTGGCTGCTGCTTTGCTCCTGGTGCTGCCCTGGCTTTGCAGTGGTTCCTCCTGGGCTGGCAGAGCAGAGTGCACAAAGCCAGTCTGTTCAGAGTGTCATGGGCAAACTCAGGACCCAAAATCAACTTAAGCCCTGGAATGCATCAGAAGAGGGTAGGGAAACACTCAGCTGCTGTGGGTGGCTGTCCAGTGCCAACTTCCTGCCCCTGGATTTCTGGGCTGTTCTGAGCCCAGTGACTCTGAGTTCAGGTGATGCTTCAGGATTTGCTCATCGCCACTTCTGTGACTGCGGGTGAAATCTTCCAGGGCTCCATTCTGTTTATTTCCTTGTGTTTGGCGCCCAACCAGGATTGCTGCTGCTGCTTTTCTGGTTCAGTAAACCTTTTCTGGAGTCACATTGGCTCAGGATCCTGCTGCGGATCCTTGGTTGCAGAGCTGTGATTCACTTGTTCCAGTCAAGTACTGGATGGCTTCGGTCCCTGTGTGTCTGCCTTGGGTTCTTGGTAGCAAATGGTGATGGCTGTGGTTATGTTTTTGAGTGCTTTGAAGTTACTTGTTTGAGGGAGGATGTAATGCAGGAGTGCCCCAAGCCTGAAAACCTCAGCTGTAGGTCTTGTCCTTTATGATCAGTGATTTCTCCATGATCAGGAGTATGGCATAAATGGCATTTTTGCTTTGCAGCTGCAGCAAAAAGGAAAAGAGAACAGGGTGCCATGAAGTATCTGCAGGGGGATATCTGAGCCATGGCAGATGTAACTGTATTAGAACACTCCATCTGAGCAGTTTGTTAGCTGACAGTGCTGTAGTTGAAGGGACTGAATGAAATTTATCTTCCCATCCATATAGTAATTTCCAAATACAAGCTGTATAAGGAAAAACATGAACTTTTCAGGGCAGGGCTTTGATCTGATGGGGACTTTGCAGAAGTGGGAGCCAACTTGTGGCAAACTTCCTGGTCACAGAGTCTGTGACTCACCGTGGCATGGAGTGGACTCTTGGAGTTGTCTGCTCAGCACCAAACCTCTCTGTCACTTGGCCTCTCAAGGCCACTGAACCTGCAGTGAATCAGGCAGGTTTCAGAATGTCTCAGATACCCAGAATATTTTACACTTGCTCTTGCTTGCCCGAGCATAAGCAGGATTTCGGGTGTTTAATGGTGATTTTTGCACAGTATTTGTCACTTACGTTCATAATCTGATTTGACTCCATGTGTCGCACAACAAGAATTCCCCTTGCTCTGTGAATGCAAAAATAGGGGTATGAATAACTCCTTAACCTTGTGCTGTCACTTGACTGAGACTTCTGAACCTCAGCTCAGAGTATCCCTTACGTCCTGTGGCTGATTAGGTGGAGCAGGGAGCCATTTGCCATGGTATTTGGGATTTTAGTTGGCTGAGTAAACAGGATGGTTTCTGGTGGTTTTCCAGGCGCTGGCAGAATAACTTAGCACAGGACTGTAAAAACCTAGACACAGAGGTGGTGTGGAACAAAAGGCTTCCTCCTCCCAAAGGCATTTTCCCACAGTTGAATGTCTTGCCCATATTCTTCCTCGCTGAACTTTTGTCCAAATAATTTGCTGCCCCTGTTAACTTCCTTTTTTTTATCAGACTGCTATTTCCATCTTTGCTCTAGTTTTTTTCTGAAAATAAACTTGAAAAATGTTTAGAATGGCATATTTATTTCTGCTCTGAGTAGAGCACATGATGTGCCTCTGTAGCCTGGCTTGGCCCAGTGTTGTCCTTGCCTGGTTGCAAGCTTGTGCAGTTCTAGTATTTCCAGGTTGGATTCCTTTCCCCTTTTTTCTCACCTTTTTCTGGACCATTCCAGTGACATCAGTGTGGTGTCACTGACCACACTGAAGTCATTCTCTCTGGACTTGGTAATGGTGAGGTGTTGAAAGTACTGGGATGGAGCTCTGAGGTGACACAGAGGGAGTTGGGACTCTTGTTTTCTTTCCCCATCCCACAGCAGGGATCAGGATCCTGGATGTGGCTGGGAGTTGTGCCTGACCTGCCATGTGATCATGAGCATGATGAGCTTCAAACCTGGGCTTTATCTGGAAGGAGGTGACATCACTGGATCTGACAAGTTAGTCTAGCCCAAAAATACCTTTTCTCGTTACTAAAGCCTTTAAAGAAGGTTTCTCAGAGCGGAACAGTTGATGTTGAACATCAGAGCATTTGCAGCAAATACAGGTTTCTTATTTACCTGAGGAAGGTCAAGTCCTAACTGGATGAAAGCTGTGCCACTAAAATAAGCCCAAAGCCAGGCCCCTTCAAAGTGACAAAGCTGTGGTTGTTGAGGAATGGCTTTTTCCAGAGGCCAGCAGAGTTATCCCACAGAATTCCACAGCGCTGCTTAAATGGGGTTCTGTCACGTCAAGTGCAAACCCATTGTTGCAGAAGGGGTCTTATTAAAACACTGACTTCACTTGCTTGGACAAAACATCCTGATTTCCAAGCATAACTTAGGAAATTCAGCGTACTGTGGGCAGCACATTCCAAAAACGTTGTCCAAAACAGGGATGACTTGCCAGTGAGCAACAGGAACTGCTGCTGTTGTACAGGGTCGTGCTTAGAACTGTATTTAGTGTTAGAGATGACATCTTGGAAACTGGGAGTGCTTGGAGCTGCCTGATGAGCATTAGGTGGGAGGCTAGGGGCGGGAGCACTCAGGGCTGATGCTGCTGCTTCCATCCGGGTCTGCTCCCAGCAAACCTCCCTGTGGGGTTGGTTATTTGATAGTAAAATTCATGTCAGGGCCCTGAATGTTATGATGCTGGAAGGAAATGCTTTGTTAAACTCCGTGTTTCTGTCACGGGGCGTTTATAAGGTGTTTCATTATAGTAGGAATGCATATAATATTTCTGAGGAATGGGGTAAACTTCATTGTGACAAAGCATTCCTGGAATCTGGTATAAGCAATCACTGCAAAGGTTTTGGAAATGACATGTTTTCTGCTCCCTGGCTGCCAAGGCATGTAGTTCAGAGTATAATAGAATTTTTTTGGTTTAGTATTATTTTAAATTTCAGTAGAAAAGTCCTTTTAAGTCTCCAGAGGAATTTCAGCTTTGTACTTAAATGACCCATTTGCTTAGTGCTTTAGGTTTCTGTTTGGCCAAATGTAAATCTCATGGTTGGCCACGTGTAAAAACGTTTAATGCTGGTTGCTTTTGTCTCAACGTAATTTTCCAAAAATCACAACAAAGCAGCCTTCTCTCGGGGCCTCGGGAATGCAGATGGGGACTGGTGTGTATCAGGATGTTTTCAAAATGAAACTGAAAACACTCGTTTTTAAGCTACTTTAGACATTTGTTTCCGAAAAGCAAAAGCTAAATAGTAAATACAGTTGTTGCCGTTCCCTGTGGGTTTAATGCCAGTGAGCAGCACCATTCTTGCTATGCAAAGTGGAGCAGTTGTTTCTGCAGTAAATTGGGAGCCAATATGCCACAGAGCAGTCAGAGTTGAGACTGCAGCTGATGCGACACAAGAGCTGTTTGTGGGTGTTAAAGCATCACTAAACATGGAAATGGAGCTTCCCCTTTTATACTGGTCCTAAGCCCTGACCCTGGAGTTTGAGCCTGGCACGAGTTAAAGTTCCTAACAGGAAATAAACCCCAGAGCTCCGATGCTCTTTGGTAGGGTAGGGCAGTCCTGTGTCTGTTCAGGTGTCCTTGGCACCTGTTGAATTGTTTCCAGTTTTCTCTCTTGAAACTAATCTCTCTTCCTCTTGACTCCATGAACGAGGCAAACCAGAATGTGGCTCTGCTGGTGGTGGTTGAAGGAAGCAGTGGTTGATGTCCACACTGAGCTCGTGTTAGAGCAGTGAGCCAGGGCTTTTGTACAGAATTGATCTGTAAGAGCCTTTTCTTTCTGGAAATGTATTCCTCTCTTAGGGAAGCTGGTGATTGGGAAAAGAACCTGGAATCTGTCATTAGAGCTGTGACTTTATAGGAAGTAACTGCAAAGGCTGCAAGTCCCAAACTTGCCTCTTGAGGGTCATGCATCCAGTCCTCCTGACTTCCAGTACTTTAGAATTAGCAGGATTGGAATACTGAGGTGATGATTTATCTTGGTGGCTGCGCTGGGTCACTGACATCCATGAAGAATGTTTGTTGGCTTTTGGGCAGATAGGAGCACATCATGCTGCTGAATTTCATCAAGTCATTCGGTAGCTGCAGCATCTGCAAGGAAATTGCAGCCTTGTTTGTTGTAAAATGGCCTGGGAGGGGTCGGAGCTGCCCGGCAGTGCCAAATGGTGCTTTTGAGCTCAGCCTGGAATACGGATCCCTGCAGTTTGGGAGGGGGCTGCAGGGTTTGGGTGGGGTGTCACTACAGAAGGCTCTAGGGTGGTGAGGAAGTCAGCTGGAGGAAAAAAAAATTGATAATGGAAATACTGATAATACTGAAGTGTCTTCACCCTCCCAGGTGTTTGGTGTTGGAAATGTTGGGAAACTGGAGTTTGGCCTGTGTAGGATTCCTCAGCTTGCTTTTAGCTCTTGAGCTGTGATGGAAACACTGTAAATAAATGCTTTGAAAACTGCCATGGGGGCCTTCCTCAGTACTGGTGTTTCACATGGAACTGAGTTTGCACTTGACAAGTCAGAGTTTGAAGTGCCCATATAACTCCAGATGCTCTTGTTTATGTGGTGGGGCAATGCCGAGTCATTCCTGCTGGTGTTTGGAGGAGCAAACTGTGGTGAGTGTTTGAACCACCCCATACACAGCGCTCAAATGCAACTGTTGGCATCAAATCTTTGCCTTGTTTTTAGACTGAGAACTTTTTCCAGATGTTGGGAATCATTTCAGATCCAAAGCCTTACGCAGATAACTTTCAACAGCATCTAAGTCCCTCGGAAGGAGTGAGTAAGCCCTTGTGCAACTGCCTTAGGCAGTTATGGTGCATTTTGGCATTGCCAGTGGTATTGCCTTCAGTTTTGGGCAACTTTTGAAAGTGCTGGGGCACCCAGCTGGTAAAGAGGGAAGAACTTGGAAGGAACTGGCTCCAGAGGGACACGTGTACTCTCCTGGTGTGCTCCGTGTGGAGGAGCATGGAGCCCAGACCGCTGGAGTGGATGGCAGTGCTTCTCCTTGCCCGTGTTACGGTACCAGTGCTTGTTGTCAGGCTCCAGCACGTCTGTGTGACTGCAGGAGGTTGTGGTCCTGTGTGGATATATTTGGGAGGGCACCAAATGCAGCTGCTGGGGCTGGGGAGCAGTTGCTGCCCCTGTGAGCAGGTGGTGGTGGCTGCAGTCTTGGAGTAACTGAGTGCTATCCTACATCCCACCTCCCTAAACTTGGCTTCTTGGCCTTCTCCTGAGCTACTGCTGGTTTCTCTCTGGGGCCCACTTACTGATGCTGGCTCACTAAGATCCTCCCAACCTTTTCCAAGGCATTCCTGGTTTTGTATCTTCCTTGGTTAAAAACTTACATCCCAGATCACCATGTGGCACCTCTGGTTTCCAGGGGCAAGCAGCACAGGGATCCTGTCCTGGCCATGTGCTTCAAAATTAGGTCTTTTGGGGGAGTACTTGTGGCTGAAACAAAGGGGTAAAAGAGGAAAGGTTTTTTCTGTGCCTTACTCAGTTTTCTGCCTGATTTCCTGGTCTGAGGCACCCTCCATGTTCTGTGACAACACAAATAGGCCTTTTCGTGTGGGGAGGGTGTATTTTAATTCACAGAAGATCAAGCTTTCATTGCTTTGTGATTTGAGGAATTTAGGAGCTGGAGGAGATAATCCCAATGGTGGAAATTAAAAGTTTGGATATTGGCTTATTGTCTTTACAGCCCCTCCAAAAAATTGTCTGTGATTATTGGAGTAATACTCTGTATGTTGTTTCACCAGATGAAGGTTGCAGACTCTAAACTCTGTTTTCCAGCACATAATTGGGATAGAGCAGGAGCTCCTGCTCAAGAGGATTCTACTTGGGCACAGTTAAAGTCCTCTCAAAGTGGAGAACACACACTTATTAGAACCAGAAGAATCCGTTTAATTGCATCTGAAAATAGTCAACTGGCAAAATAACTGAGTGCTTTATGTATTAGTTCAAAGATTTCTATTTTTTTTTAAACTTAATATTTGCTATTCCTGTTAAGGAGAAGGCGTGAGGAGACTTTCATCCAAGATAAAGAAATGAAAATTTGAAGTGGTTCTGAAGGTTTCCACTTCCTTCCTGGTATGAGTGAACTGGGTCAGCCTCCAGAGGGGCACGTGAGGTACTGCCCTGCAAAGAAAGGGGAGCAAAACTTCAGCCAAACCTCTGGGGAGCCCCAGAAGCAGCAGCTGGTGTGGGAACAGCCCCATTGTGTACAGATCCTGAAGGGCTGTGGCTGGTTCTGGCCACGCTGTGCTGTTTGCTGTGTGTGTTCAGGGTGGTGCAGTGGGGACTGCTCTGGGCAGGGCTGTGCTCTGGGTCCCTTCGCTGGGGTTTGTCTCTGCTTTTCTGAGCTCAGGCAGCTGGGCTGTGGGTGGTGGGCTCCCTTTGCTGCTTGGCTTGAAACACCAACGACCTCGAGCTGTTCTGGTGCCTTGAGTGTCTGATGCTCGTCCCAAGAGGTGCTTTTTGGGCTGTACAGAGACCTGCACCTGCAGCAGGGCCATGGTTGTGTGGATGGAGCTCTGGGGCAGTTCCCACTCCCCCTTGCCTGGATACAGCTGCTTGCAGGGCCAAATACTGAAAGGAATCAAGGAACTCTGATTAAAGTGCCTCTCTCTGCTCTTATCCTTCACCCCACTGACCCATGAGCAGTTGTTTTGCTCCTGTTGCCAGAAGTGATGGGGTTTAATTGCTCAGGTCTGCTGACAGCACGAGAAATGAATGTGCATCCTCACCTCTGTTTCTGTGACCTGCTCTGGTTCTGTGTGTAGTTACAGGTGCCTGTTTAACTTTTGGAAGAGCTCTGAAGAGTTTTTCAAAGTTTTGGCCCCCTCTGCAGCTGCTAACTGTGGGTTTGGCGTGTTCTTATGCAAGAAAACACGAATGCAATCAGCATTCCTTTGTCTGGCTGATAGAAATGTGGAGAGGGATTAGGAGAAACCAGGAGGATTCACATGAATAAACAGTCTCCCTTGGAATGGGCTTTGCTGTGTGGGAAGAATAACTCAAGAATAAGTTAACTCCTAATAATCTACCTCCCAGTCATGTAGGATCTGAGAAATAGGGAGTGGAAGGGATGGTGTGGAGAGAGGAGTGGAGGAGAGCCATGTCTTGAGGTTACACTCCAGAGCAGGAGCGTGGAAGTGACAGAGCTTGGCTGATCAGTGTGTATCAAAACTAGGCTGAACAGCAACTTTTTAATGAAAACAGAGGAAGAGCAACATGCCAGGCCTTAGTTAGCAGCATAATTTTTCTTCTGGGAGCAACAGTGTAAAGTGGAAAGTCTTTGGAGTAAAATCCTGCCTAGTGTGCATAGAGGAAAATAACTATAATATAAAATAACAATTTAATAAAAAATAGCAGTTTCTAAATACTAAGAAGATCTGATGAAATACTGTGTCATATGCCTTTGTTTTGATAGTTTGTAATACTTCTGTGATGACCAAAAGGCTCCCTAAGCAAATAAAGGTGATGCTCTTCGATTTATACAGATTTTAGATATGCATTAGCTTGTTCTGTAATAACCAGTCTCTTTATTTTACTTGGTAGAACAACAGGCTTGAAATATCCTTATCTGTATTACTAAGAGAGCTGAAATTAGTACTTGAAAGTGTGGGTGAAAACATTTTTAGCTGGAGTGATAACTTGCAGGAGAGGACAGTGGAAGGGCTTGGCATTGTCCCTAGGGATGACTGGGGTGGTGGATACTGAAACTGTCTGGAGGGAGAGCGTTTGGGGTACTCTGTCCTCTTGTGCCATGGTGTAATTCCCTGACTGGTGTCCTCCTGCCCCTTGCCAGGGTATCTCTGGAGGCACTGCTGGGATCTGGGGGGAGGCTGAATGCCAGCCTGCTCAGTGCACTTAATTATTCATCAGTCATTAGCATTATTATTCCTATTCCTGTCCTGCACATCCCTTACAAAGCAGGACTGATTAGCTGAGTTTTCCTCCTACAGAACCTCAGTGGCAGTGATATTTTAATGGGAAAGGAACAGGGGATCTCCTTGTCAGCTGGGGCACAGTCCATCAAGTACAAAATTGCACATCCAGGTTTGTTCCCTATTCCCTGCAGGAAGGGAAGTGAAAATATTGGAGGTTTCCCATTCTCCCCCACTGCTGTGTGAGTTGTGTTTTGCTCTTTCTGTCTCGAATCCCACCAGACTATTTTCTCTTAACCCGAGGGAGCTCAGGTAGCTGGTTAAAAATACCTGCAGCAATTAGAGACTGCAGTTAGAATTCGAGGTATATCTTGTTGGGAACAAGAATGAACAAGTGATTGCTGAACTCCTCATGCCTCCAGAATATCCTCCCTTCAAAGGTGGCTTCTCCAGAGCCCTCGGAGGGAAAAGTTTTGGGGTGTAAACAGGCAAAATGACTTCTTGTAGCGGAAATCCCGGCTTATAAAATAACGTGTTGCCAGGGCTGTGTTTTGTTGTTGGCTGTAAAACTAAGTAAGAATAAATGAGCAGAGTATGGTAAATAAACTGCCAAGTCATCATTAAAGAATGGCCCAAGCTAGAAGAGGCTTGTTGGGAAGAGGATACTGGCAGGTTTTCCAAGTGCAGATGCAGGTTGTGCCAGCAGAACAAAGTGCTTTTGCAGGTAAAGCTGCTTTTTGCAGGGAAGTGGTACAAGCCACAACCACATCTGCGCTGGGGCTGCTGCCAGCCTGAAGATGCTGCCAAAAATCACATCCCCAAGCCACTGCTGCATTGGCAATGGCTTCCTGGGCCTAAAGAGTTTCTTAAGATGGCCACATTATTATTTTTTACCTTGACTGAGAGCTGTAGACTAAGGAACACTGGGTGGATTTACTGCCCGTTTGTCCAGGTGGTGTTGTGTGTGTAAAATGTATTTTCCCAGTGATGAGGAGATGAAATCAGCCCAAGAGGGATGTTTTTTTTCTTTTCTAAAATGCTGTAGACTGGGGTGGTGCTTCAGTGAATGGGGAAAAATCTCTCACTGTCCAAGTGAAGAGGGAATGGATCATAAAAGTGGGCGCTGGTTTGAGGAAGGAACAGAATCAGAAGCAGTAAGTGGCAGAGAACTGAAGAAAAGTAAAATACCTCATGCTCACCAAACTTGAGGCCTGGAGGAGAAAGAACATGGAAGAACATTAAGGATTTTTTTTCTCCATAAAAATTCTTTAATGCTCTTGTAAATCGCCCCTGGCTACAAATTCTTGGGCTAAGCCCATGTTTCTCATCAGTCAGGATGTCTCTGAAGGGTTGACATGCCACCAGTGACTATGTATGCAGGTATTTCTGAGCTAACCTGGCCACTGCCACCAGAGAAGTTACTAACTGGGATGGCTTTTCCTTAGTTGTCATGGAAAACCTTTGTCTTTGGGGTTTTTGTGGGTGCCACCTCATTGTGCTCATGGAAGAAGTTATCATTCCTTACAATTTTCATCTTCCTGTCTGTGTATTTGTTGGAAAATGTTAATTATAATGTTGTCAGGTAGAAGTCAGGATTCTGGACCCGTGAGATTTTTGCATAGTGATTTATTTCCCCCCAGAACCTGCGAGTCTGAGAGCTCTGATTTCTGGGGATAAAGCTCTGTTCACAGGCAGGTTATTGTGGAAATGACTGGTTTTTAGGAACTGAGAACTGTTGTCTTGAGGTGATGTACAGTGTGGCTGGATTGTGTCTTCTGTGTTAAACAACTCTTTGAGCACCCTGTCATAGAAGTTCTCCAGCAGTGCCCAGTAACAAAAGCAGCTGGGAGGGAGATCACCCAAAGCTTGAGATCTCACCAGCATTTAAGGGACACATTTATGCTGTACACCCTTGGGGTCTGATCCTCTGCTTGCACACTGGCTAAAGGGAGGGCCCCTTTAATCATCATCTGGAAGGACCACTGAGACCAGAAAAAGGACAATTTCAGAGCCTCTTGCAGAGAACTTAAGAAACTTAACCCAGAGAAAACCATTTAGTTTTGTTGGTGCATATTTGAGCCTATAGACAGACCTGCTGTGGGTATTGTCCATGGAAAAGACACACAAGTTATCAGGAATTTTAGCCTTCCCAGTATAACTGTGATGTTGAGTGTCAGAAACACATCTTTATCCTCCCAGAGTTTGCCCGATTCTTTTCTGAACACTTCAAGTCTGCCATGACATCAGTATTTCTCCAAGTTACTTCTGATACCCGCACTGAGTGCTCATAACTCTTAACCCTGCTGGTGCCTCAGGACCAGGTGATGCCTCTCAACATCTCAGAGCAGCAAAAGAAAACCTCTATTGTCCCAAGGATGTGTAAAATCCATGGAGAAACCCTGGGTACTGCTGTCTGGGAAGGTGCTCACTGGCTTGTTCTTTGTGCTGCAGGAGCTGCCAGAGCCAGCAGTTTCCCTCCCTGATGGGAAGGAGCAGTGCCAGTCTCCTACAGATTTATAGAGCCCGGGGTGTGGGTACAGCCCTGGCCCAGAACCTGGCAGTGGGCAGTGCTGACTGGTGAAAGAGCAGAGTTCATGTACTGATACAGATTAGTGAGGGAAGAGAGCAGGGAGGGCTTTTTTGGGACTCTGTAAAACTTGTACAAAACGATTCAAACAAAAAAAGTGCAGAAGTCCAGTTCCCCTTTCAGCTTTATTCCTTTAACAGCCGTTTGTGCCTGCAAAGGGACAGTTTCTGGAGCTCACATCAGCAGGCCTGTGCTTTCCCAAAAACACACAGGTCATTCAGGAGTTGAGTCACTGCACACAGCGTTCCCCTGAAACCCAAATGCGGTGCTTTGGCTTGTTTGCCTTTTATCAACTTGATGGGTAGCTGACCTGACATGTGCCACTTCCAGTCTTTCCAGCATTGACTAATAAAAGACCTTAAAAAAAAATAAAGTGTGTTTCTGTCTTGTTGGGCTCACGTGACTATGCTGAGGACGCATCATCGTAGAGAGTGGTTGTACTGCCCCAGTTTACTATCAAAATCTGATGTTTGGTAGCCTGGGTGAATCCAGCCCCAGACACTGAGGTGGAGAGGGCTAGTCCTGCTCTTTATAGCTGGTGGGATAATGGAGGAAAAAAGTGGGGCCTCTGGCTGTAAGTTGCATCAAATTATACACCAGTATAACTTGTTTTATAGTTCCAAGTCTTCAGGCCAGTAAGATTTGGGGGTCTGTTGACATGGAGAAGCCCCAACTTTAACATGCCTGACACAAGGCTCTTGGCAGACTGAGTCAAATTTCTTGGAAGCAAGTCCCTGTTGTCTCAGTTGTGCCAACTCAGCTGTGTGGCCACCCAGTGATCCCTCTCTGGGTTAAAATAAACCAGTGACCCCCTTCCCCCGGGTCACTTCTGTGTCTGGTTCACTCGTGCTCCTGTCACCGACCGGCCCGTGGCAGGTCCCACAGCCAGGGGCTGAGTGAGCCTGTGCTGCTGCTGAAGTAAATACTGTCTGAGGTGTTTGCTTTCAGTCTGGTCCTGCCCAGTTACTGCCCTGCTTCAGGGTAAAAGAATAACCTGGCTGGCTCTGACTTCATCTCAGAGCTGGGGCATAGCTGAGCCATTCTGGGTGTCCAGAGTCTTCCTCGGCCTCTCTGACATCTCGTGTAAGGGAGGAGGTTTCTCACCTGTGCTCTTGGGCTAAGCTGAGGCTATTTGGTACCTACTGCCAGACACTAAACTCTGCCTTCAGTGGGTAATGTTTCTTTCTGTGGCAGAATGTGCTTTTGCTTTCCTCTTGAAGCAACATAGTGTATTTTATTAGAGCCAGGCATTAGTGAGTCGTTACATTGGTCTGAGACAAGAATTGAAACCAGTCCTGTGTGGTTTTCTAGCCTCCTAGAGGCTGTGCAGAACTGACAGTATCAAATGTCTCTTCTTTCTGGCTTTGGGGTGCTTGTGATCTGGAGAAAACCAAGTTTATCCAGCCTGATGGTGCTGGATAGGTTTGTGGTCTGTTTATAGGAACAATGAAGTAACTATGTGACAGGTCCAAATGAAGTGTGGTGGGATGAGAAGTTTAACAGGGTTGGGGTCACATAGAATAGAAGGGGAAAATGCTCTGTGGGAGAGCAGTGGTATCAAGAGGGAAGGGGCTGAAATACACTCTCTGGGCACTGGCTGTGGGAGTAGTGTTTATGGATGAGCAGGGAAGGGGACTGTGTGCTGTTTGGGGTTGGGACACACAAGGCTGTCAGTGCTTTTCCTAAATACCCGTTAGTGTTTTGTGGATTCTCAGCCCATCAGAGCAGCTCTGCAGCGCTGGAGGTTCACTGGAGGTGACTCTGAGCCTACCTGGTCCTTTCCCCTCAGGGTGGCCAGAGCTTTTGGGGGTTTTGCTCTCTCGGTGTGCCCAGCCCAGCGCTGTGGGCGCTTCCTCCACAGCGGGAGAGGAGATGATCCAGAGCTGCTGAAATAGTAAACTGGGAGAATTCTATGGAAATGATGCCATCGCCTTCTCCTACTCTTTTAAGGCAAGTCTTTGCAAATCCCTGAGTGGGAGGCAGTGGATTGAATACACCCCTTCTGGAGCATACTCTGGCATCCATGTGATCCCACTCCGCTTCCCAGTATGGCAGCAACTCCGGAAAGGGGAGCCGTGGCTCGTGGTGCTTACCCAGATCTGCTGAGCTTTTGCTCATATGTTGGGATTTCTTGTGCTGGGAGACACCAGAGGGAAGGGAATACTTTGGGTGATGCTGCTGTTGTGGGCAGTAAAACAGCAGTTCAGACCTGTGCTCTGTAAAGGGTTGACTTTGTACTGTAGCAGAAGGAAGGAGAAACCAAAATGTTCTTAAAATGAAATGTATAAAATAAGGGTTAACATCTCTCCATCGTGAAATGTTAGACCTCCTGGTATGGAAGCAAGCAGAGCTGAAGTGTTGGAAGATGCCTTCCCTGATTGTTTTTAATTTGTGCTGGAGCTTCTGCAGTCATCTGAGAGCAGCAGGGCAAATCCGTGCCATCTTCTTTTTATTTAGAAGTATTACAGTGTGAATTCAGTTTTTACATTTCCAAATTTGCTAATTCATCCCGGAGTTGTTGCTTTAGTGTTTCTTTCTGATTTTAAAAGCTCTGTTAGACAATGGCTCTTGGTTGCAGCTCCTGATCATTAACCTGAAAGCTTTCCAAAAGGCTCAGAGAAAATGTGAAGCAGCTGACTGCTTCATTTCTGTCTCTTGAACCAATTAACTGAAGTAATAGAGTTCTCCCCGAAGTTGCTTTTTATTATCTCCCCTGCTAGAAGAGTGTGTGTTGGTCAGAGCTGGAAACACTCCATCAGTGCAGCTCAGTTCCTACAGATCGAGATCACCAGATCGAGCTGCCGTTCGGTGCCATCACGTCACGGTACTAATGCAGTAATTCTGTAAAACTCAATTGTCAGAATGAGGAGATGATGTGTGAAGGGAAGTTAAGGAGATGAGGAAAGATGTAGGGAGCTAAGGGGATGATGGGCATCGGAGCTGAAGGCTGTGGGTGTGTTAAGGGGAAGTTAGAGTGAGATGGCAAGTGCCAGATGGGGGACAGCAGATGACAGCAGTCACCCCAAGTAGTCTGGCTTGGTGTGGAGTTGTTTGGAAATGCCATTGGCAGGAACAGGTACAGTTTTGGGTGGTTCAGTGCTCAGAAAAAGTCACTTTAGTGCGGCTTCAGTGGGATGTGGAATGCAAAGACAAGCCCCTCAGTGGGTGTGTGGAGAATCAGTCCTGCTCACTTTGTTGTTACTATCTCTTGGAAGTTTGGAAGGTGAAGGAGTATCCCAGATCCACCTGCAAGTTGTGCCGTCCCTATAAAGCAGGAGATGGCCTGTGGGAGAAATGTGATTCCCTGTCAGGCCTCAGGGGATGGCAGAGAAGGGGAGCATGGATGGGTGGTGGCAGACTGACCTGCTTAGCTGCTGTCCTCTTCTCGCAGCAGCCCTCTGATGTTCTGGCTGTAATTGAGCCAGGGAATATTAGATTACACACAGGTTTTCCTGGAGCTTCTCAGAGTGCTCCATTGGTGTTGTCAAGATCTAGGAAGTTTGAGGAGGTCACATCCTGGAAGTACTCAGCACTTAGACCTCATCTTCTGCCTTGGCTTCCTGGGAATTTTATTAAACTGCTAGAAATGAGGTTTTGTGCTCGTAAGATTTCCTCTAATTGTCTCTGGAAAGAATGGATGTGAACGGATCTCCACTAATGAAGGTCTCTCAGTGCACTTGCAGAACAGTGCAGACCTTACTGGGATGTGTTTTAACAGGCTAAAAGCTGATTGATACCACTTCCTAGCTGTGTGTTCATGTCCAAGGTTCCCTGTGTGGGGCTGGCAGAGGTGCAGGCGAAGAGCAGAGTCGGGCTGGTGCCCACTTGGTTATTGCCTGAGGGAGCAGGTTTGGTGCCCTGTGTGTGGTGTTGGCCACATCCCTCTCTTGGTGAGGCTGCTCCTGCTCTCCATAAAACAGGACATGTAGGTTTTTTATCAGCGTGGGCTCTCCTGGCACCTGAGGAGCTTTGGAGATGTTTTGTGATCCTGCACGTGCTCGGGAATTTCCACTTGGTCCTCTCCTGCTGCAAACGCTGGGGTTGGGCTGTTAAATATTGACAGTGGTGCTGTGACACCCTGTCCCCAGGAGGCACTTCTCTGGAGCAGATGTTTGTGCTGCTTGGTTCCAGGCCAGCATTAGCTTCTGGTGGCTCTCTGCTCCTCCACCAAGCAAAGCTCCCAGTCTTTGCTGTCAGCTGATGGGAAACCTTTGGTTTCCTTCTGCTGGGGAACTTAAATCCTGTTTTGTGTCACTGATGGCCCCGTGGAGTACAGCAGTGGACATGGCTGAGGTTCCAGCTGTTCACAGATGTGTGAGGCTTGGACATGTTTCCAGGGTGCAGAAAACCCAACTGGAAGCAGGATCAAACCCTTATGGCTGTAAAAGCCTCTGCTCTTGGGGTGGAGATGCTGCAGTTGGGATGAAAACTGTTGGAAGGCAGAAGCTGCCAGGTGTAGAAAACAAACACAGGCATGACATGGAAAGAAACAAACAAAAAATTTATCAATACTGTGTCTGGAGGAGGTGGGAAAGGATTTTGCTGGAGAACTGGGCTTAAGTTTTTCTCAAATGGTTTTTATTTGCAGGGAATGCTGAAACTGAACCAGGAGCTTCCTCTCAGCGTGTGAGGAGAAGCTGAACTGTAAAATGTGCTTTTCTTGGTAATAACAGCAAGAATTCACTCATCTTGATGGATGGAAACATGAATGGATGGAGTGCTCCAAACTGTCATTCAGCAAATTGTGCTGGTTGGAAATTCTGATTTAAGCTAATGTCCTAATAATATTTAATTTATAATTCATTTATGCATTTAAGTGCATCCGGATTCCTCCTTCCAATTCATGCTTTCTTATTTTGACAGCGAAAAAGAATTCTAACTCCTCTCAGTGACCGAGCTTCCAGGTGAATTAAATTCTATTAAATCAAGGAGTTTTATTTGAATTAATAATGCTGCTTTGAAGGAGTCCAGAGTTTTGCAGGGCTGTATCTCATGCTTGCATTGGAGTGCTGGAGCATGGCAACACAGATAAGGACAGTAAATGTAAATACCTCCAGTGAAAGCCGTGGTGGAGTGGGATCTGTTGGAAGCACATTTGGGACTTGGCTCCTTTGTCAGCCCAAACAAACACATAAAAAATCCCTGCTGAAGGGCTGAGCGTGCTCCTCTCTGGACAGAGCTTTATTCACAGTGTTTTGTTAAGGAATCTTTTGAAGTGCTCGGAGATTTTCAACAAAATGGCTGCTTTGCTGGGGTTTGTTCCTATCTGGATATCAACAGGCTCGCTGCCCTCGGCTCCAGGCAATCCTCCTCGGCTCCCACATGTAAAATTCAAGAGGTGGCTGTTGCAAGGGAGCTGTGCTGGTTCAGCTTTCATCGCCCCATGTTTACAGGAGGACGTGTCGGCTGCTCCCTCGCTCACCATCCGCTTCGGGGGGCTCTCCTTAGGAAAATTCCTCTTTGTAAACACAAAACAGCCTGAGTAGGAGCTCGCTCTCCCAGCCTCGGGAGTAATCCCGTCTGAGCAGCGGTGTAGCCTGTTCATAACTAATCTTGGAGGTGTTAGTGGCAGGCAGTAATCCCCTGTGCCCAAGGAGAAGCCCAGCCAGCTGCAGAGCAGAGGCTGCACCATCCCAGTGCTGTGGAATGCAGTGTTGTTTAAATATTCCATTAATTCTTCGCAGCGGGAGCGTCCGGACCGCTGGCTGGGGACTCGTGCAGCAGCGCGGGGTTGGTGGAGGGCTGGAGCAGAAATGGAGTTGGAACATGGCAGTATTTTGGTGTCCTGTGTGCCTGAGGACCAGCACACACCTCTCACTGGGGTTGATGCCCTGGCTGGCTTCTCCAATGCTATTCCCAAATAAATAACTGTGAGGAAAGTGTGTGCATGAGCAGTTCCCACGGAGTGGCTGATCCCGGTACCCTGGTGCTGTGTCTGGCCTTAAATTGCAGCAGTCCTTCAGGCCAGAGGTTTTGGCAGTTGTTTTCAGCCGTGCTTTGTCTCCTGGATGCCTCCCTGCCTGTCTCCTGTGCTCCCTGCGTGCTGCCAGCTGAGGCTGTATCTGTGTGTGGGGATGAGCAAGGGCACGGCTCTGTTAATCCTGGCCTTCTGTATCCATGAAACAACCAGTTCAGCTTCCAATCCCACGTCTTGGATGTGGCAGGCAGCAAAAGCAGGCAGCCCAGCTCCTTCTGGGAGCAGCTCGTCATGCTGCTGCTGCTTCCTTTTCTGTTTTAAATGAACACGTTGAACCTGTAGCTGGAGGAAGGCAGGAGAAGGTGATAATACAGTGTAATCTTCAATAACAAGCTTGGTACCCTGCATTGCACTGCTGGGATACCTGGGGGGGGTCTTGTTTTGGAGAGCTGCAGTACCAGTGTGTTGGGCAAATGGGAAAACCACAAATGAAACCCTCTTGTTCTTTGTGGCCACATGTCCTTCAGCGAGTGGGATTTGCTGGATCTGCCTTGTTGTGCTTAATAATCACTGCAGACCACTTGAGTTCCTTATTAACATGCCATAACTTATCCTGCAGTGCAGGGGGAACCTTCTGTCTTTTTAAAAAGTCAGCCAGAGACCACCACCTCAGCTGCCTCTCAGCCTATTAAGTGATTAATAGGTATTCCCAGATGCCTTAATAAGTGGCCAAGTGGGCTGCTGTGGCAGAAGGTAGGACAAGACTTCAGGCTGATTTTAATTAAAGCTCTCTTAAGGCTGTTGCTTGGGAAATTAAGGAAATAGTGTTTCTGTGTACATCTGGCAGATCTCTGGGCTGAGTGAAGACTTCTTGTGTTGAAGAGCTGTGTGCTTTGCTGCCTGAAACTCATAACTCTGGAATTGTAGGAGCTGGTATCATAACCAAGATAATCTAGAGATAAGATTGGTTTATTTACTGAGGTATATTTTAATCTTTGATTAAATCTCTCTAGGAATTGTGTCTAAGTGAGCTTTTAAGAGCTCCTTTAGGTACTGTTACATGATAAGAGTTACAGGAAAAGATGTTGTGGAGACCCAAATACAAAGCAGCCTAGAAAGATCAAGAACTAAACCCTGAAAGAGGCTGCTGGAGGAGCCTTTTAGTGAAGGAGATCTTTAAACTCCTATATAGCTTCTTGTTGGCAGGACCGACTTGGAACAGTTGCACTGCTTGCTGTCCTCTCTGTGGGGCTGGATCAGGGCTGGATGCTGTTGGAGTGTGGTTGTCAACCAGACACCTCGTGAATCACAGTGAAGAGCTTGCATTCACATCACCTGGAGACTGGTTCACATAAGAGCTGGGACCATGTTTTCACCACACTGTGCTTGGCAATCCCCACTGCTGGTGTTTTCTGTCCCATACTGTGTAGATTTGCCATCCCAGCTGGTCTAACCTTTCCAAAGCTGCTTTTGTTCACACGGGCTTTTTAAGCTGGACAAATTCTTAATTTGGCCTTAAACAATCTGTGCTGGCATTAATAAGAGTCAGAACACGCTGCAGAAGGAGAGGAGTGTCACTTTTTATAGTATGAAGCACAAGACTATTCTTTGTGCTTACATTTTCACCCGAGGGCTTTATTTCAGTGAAGATTTTGGTGGTGGTGGTGAAAGATTCTGCCCTGTTCTCCCCCCTGTGCTAACGCAGCTGCCTGTGTGGTCAGGCAATCAAGCACATTGGGGAATTAATTCCATGAAAAAACCAACTTAAAGGTAAAGAGATCAGTTTCTGAGCCAGTATTTGCAGCATGAAATGGCTGTAGTGGTGTGGGCTGGTGAGCTCAGGCCGTGCAGGGATGGGGTGGGATCGCTGCCCTGGGGGACAGCATTGGCTCTTGGCAGCTCCACGTTGTGGCTGTAGCTGGAGGGCTCAGGAAATCACATTGCTGGTTTCTGTCCTACTTTTCAACAGCTTCAGAGCCTCCATTGAACATTGGCCCTCAGGCAAACTTCCATTTTGGTGTCAGATGGCAAAGTACACACAGCCGCTCTCGGGGTGCTGCTCTTGTCTCCCTCGCATGGAAATGGTCCTAAAACTGAGCCCAGGGTGTGGATTCAGGGAGCTCAACCCTGGCTCTGGGGTGGAACAGGAGCCATAGGGCTTGTTGTGTTTCTCAGCTCCTATAACCAACCCCTTGGCTGGTGATACAGATTCAGTTGGAAGAAAAACTTGTACACAAATGAAAATCAACTTTTATTTTCCATCCTGTTTCTCACCTTTCTAGGCTGTATTTCTTTCCTTAGCTGTATGGTTTTGTGAGTATTCTCTGTGCTTTGTGAACATCTGGGGACTTCCAAGGACTTAGTTGTCTTACACTGGCAGCCAGTTGTGTTCTGGGAGGGTTTCCAGCCCAAGTGTTTGGTGCTCAGGGCTGGGATAAACAAGGAATACCATTGCTCTGCAGGTAGTGTGGAGGTTGTGGCAAAAATGGGTAGGATGGATGGAAATCAGCCCTGCCTGCGTTTTACAGACATCCTGGGGTCACATTGTGTGGGCACGCTGGGTGTGGAGATGTTGGCACTTAAACACCTCACATGGTAGCAGAATTAAAGTTTTTTACTCACCCAAATCCGTATCTTATATACACATTGGATTTACTGAAGTGGGATTTTTTCTTTTTTTCATTTTTCTATCTGTCAAGTGTAGCTTATGATGGCAAACTTGTCTGCACAGATGCTGTTACGAGACCCAGTGATTTTCCCTTTGCCTGTTCCAAACTCTGCTTGGTGTTCTCATACCAGCTTGGTTTCTCACTTACTGATTGGTCTCCGTTTCTCTCTCCAGAATCCAGCGACCATCACTCGAATACTGCTTAGCCATTTCAACTGGGATAAGGAGAAGCTGATGGAGAGGTAAGAGGCCACCTTAGCATGCAGCTGCCTTGTGCTTCAGACCTGCAGGAAATGTTTGTTCCTGGATTAATGTGAGCCTGGATGGATGGATGGTGTGTGGCAAGAGAATCTCTTGTGTAAGCCCATTCCCAACTAAGAGTGAATCCATGTTTCAATATTATGAATCCCTATTAGAGTTAGAAGTTGGGGAAGTTGCCCATTGGAAAGAGGGATTTCCAGCTTGAACACCTACAAGCATAACATTTGGACAGGCTGTGGAAGAAAGGCAAGCAGGAACAGGTTCCTGTTATCTTGCAAGTGGTTTGGGTTTAGCTGCTCTTGCCTGTCATGCTGGCATGTGTATTCCTGACATGTTTATTTACTAGTCTGGCCAAGACTAAATTGTTCCTGACTGATAATGTTCCTGCCTTGTCCTCATCTCTGCAGCTCCAGGTTTCCTTCAGTGTGTGTGTGTAAATAATGGCTTGAATTTTGCCTCTCCCTCCCCCTCAGAGCAGAGTGGGTTTGGCTTATTTCTCATCTTTGATTCCTATTGAGGAATGTTGCTGGTAAAGGTACTTTTTATAGTTTGTTGTTACACAATGGGGGCCAAATCCAGCTGCAGTGGTGAGGCACTGGGGTTTTGCCAGTGCCAGTGTTGGTGTTGAAGAGAGTTGAGGGAGCTGGAGAATTCAATTTACTTTAGAACTTGGGGGGAGAATTAATGTGGAATAATTGTGGTTTTGCTGGTCTTACCAGGTGTGAAGTGGCCAGTGAGTGGGTGGTGAGGGAGGAAGGGCTCAGGGCCTGCCAGGATTGTTTGTTTGACTTTCTCTTAGTTACCATTTCCTTTGCCTGAGGATCAGGGAATGGGAAGATGGGAGCTCTGTGGTCTGGGAACCAGGAGCAGTTGGTGGTGGGGCTGTGAGTTGATAAGTGTCATTTAATTGAGCCCCTGTAGTTTGTCACATAAGGAAAGAGGAGCAACAGGTTTTCAGACTGTTAGTAATTATTTTGGAGTATAAATATTTCTGCTATCCTGGCCTGATGGATTTAGGACACCTTTAGCCCCTTTTGTGTAGCATTTTCAGATAGTGGTGGTGCTCAGGGACCTCTTATGTTTTGTTTAGCCTAGATGGGTTTTTTTCTGAAGTGATTGTGTTTTTTACACCTTTCTAGTCCTTGCTTTATTTTCCTGAGACTGACCTCTTTTAGTTAATGTTGGAAGTCTGAAAGCTTTGTGTTACAAATATAGCCACTATTTAACTCTGGCTGCAGCTGTTAAACATTCTGATTTAGTTCCTGCTCTGCAATGTGTGTCCAGTTCTTTGTGTTTGAGTTTCTTGGGCTGGTTCTTGTGGCCAGGCTGAAGTTCACCCTCCCTGGCTGCCTCCGTCTCACTGGGAGATGCCTCTACACAAGTGGAACTGGACTGTCATCCCTTTATTCAGTAGATTTTGTCCCTGCTCATTGAAAGCTTGTTTAAGGCTGCCACTAATCCAAAAAGTAAAAATTGGGCTGTGGTTTTATTTACAAAGGGAGGTGTCAGTGAGTTCCATGTGAGGTATTATTGTTAAGGCTTTTACAGTTTTCAACAAAACACTTCAAGCACCCATTAATATTTGCAAATCCCAGGTAAACATACTCATTAAAATACTTACCTTAATTCTACAGGATTACCCCTGTGGCTAATGGAATCCATGACCCTTGCTTATGCAGACCTGCTGCTCACTGCTCCCAGCTTTGGTGCTGATTGATGTCCCGTGGTGTTAGAAAAACACCACAACAGGATCTCTGGGGTGTCTGGTGCTGCTTCTGTCACTTCTTCACCACACACCTTCCATGGCATCCTTTGGGGTGCTCAGCTGTGCTAAAGCTCTTGGTGCTCGAGAGGGTTTGGTGATTGCTGTGGTGATAGGTGAGGTTTAAGGGGGGAGAAAACCCAAACAGACATTTCTCTTGAAAGTGCCTGTTGTTTAGGGGTGTGTCTTTACAGTACCGGGTCAGTGCCTGTTTTACCTTAGCTCATGGTGAGTCAGCAGGACCTCAGAGCAGCCTTATCAAACCTGGCCTGGAGTAAGGCACATAAACAAAGTGCCTTCTTTTTGGATAAGTGGTGAGGGCTGAGCTGGAGACATGAAAATTTCCATGTTTTAAACCCCTTTTTTCTTTGAGCCTTGTTATGCATATTTTTAATGAGCAGGTTGTTGTTGTCTGTGCCAGCTTTGTCATGGAGTAATTGCATGGTGGTGTTCAGAGGGCAGATGTGTTACAGGTCCACTTACCATGCAGTAACAGCCACAATTAAAAAACTGCCCTGTCCCACTGGAGAAACACTAATTATTTGTGTTGGAAAGCAGAACTGGGGGGTTGGGATGGGTTGGTTTGTAGGATGAAAGTGGGTAGTGGAAGAAGTCCTCAGGTTCAGCCTCTGATATGCTGTGTGTGTTTTGGAGAATAAAGATGTCAGATGTTCTGTTTTGCTCTGTCTCCTAAGCTTGATTCACAGAGACAGGAGAGCAGCAGGTGCACAACGACCAGGTAACCTCAGAAACGACTGGAGGAGGTGCTTTAGCTCAAAACTTTGTCTTGATTACCTGCCAGTTTTACTGTGGCTGCTGGTGTCCCTCCCTCCTGAGGGGGGGTTTTGGGGATGAACCTCTGCATGATGAAGGGACTAAACCACAGCTTTCCTGCTTTGTGTGCCTTCCCTGTCATTTTGTCAAAAGGAAAGTGTCTCAGCGTATAACCAAGGCCTGATTGAATCCCTGGAGCACAGCCAGAGGTACTGCAGCCCCCTGTAGGTTCTTATCTTGGTGGCCACATGTCCCTGCTCCCTCTGAGCACAGGAGGGATGCCAGGGTGGCCCACACTGACTCTTCTCTACATACCTGGTGCTTTCCTTGGGACAAATAAATACACTGTCCAGCAGAGGCTGAGCAAGTGAGAAATGGGGTATGGCAGGAGTTTAGTTGTGGAGAGAGATGCCTTTTACTGAGAGTGTACTGACACTCTGACACTCACAAATGCTCCTTCACGGCAGTAAATATCCTAAAGTGTGTACTGGAAGCATTTTTTTGCAGTGAAAAGGCTTTTTATCTTTGATACTCCCATGGATAGGATTTGATTATGTCTAGAAAATGGCGATTAGGCAGTTACAGACAGCAGGAGGAAATTCTGGGGAGATAAAGGAGCTGACAGCTTGATCCTTCTGCCAAAAAGACTTGAGACCACTGTGGATTTGGTCTTGGTAAGTAGGAGGGCTTGAAAATAATTCACTGGTTTGTCCATGAATTTTAAAATAGCAGAACCCCCCACCTTAGTGATGAAGAAAATGCATTTTGAAGAATTAATAGAACAAATCCTCATGTATCAGAAGTGCTGGATTTATTCAATGTCTGCATTGTGAAGGGAGAGGAGGGCAGAGGATTTACAGGCTGTTAGTGCTGTGCTCCTCCCTAGCACGAAAATAAGGATGAAAGTACCAAGAACCAAGCCTTTAATAGAGGAAAAATCAAAATCCTTGGAGATCCTAGATGGAACCTGTTAGTAAATCCCTTATCAGTTAATTTTGGGATGGATGTTGGTGTTAATTTGCTTGGCTCAAATCTGTTTGGAGCCATTTGGTTCAAAGGAGGATCCAGATGTGTAACAGGGCCAAAAACCAGACAGCTGTGAGGATCCCAGCAATGGAAGTTGTACCAAGTGTCATGGAAGGCCCCACCAACACAGAGGTGGAAAGGAATCTGGGGTTTCTAGTGGGGATTAAAGTGGAGCTGCTGTTGTGGAGGAGCTCTGGAGAAAGGTAGACATCATTTAGGGTGCACTAGGAGAGATCTGCAGGAGAAAGGGAGGTGAAATTGTAGGAACTGTGGTTAGGTGTTCCCTGGGATTGCACTGGTTTTGCCTCCTTGGGTTCAAGGGTGCAGAATAGAAGTGGGAGTTGGGGTTGAGAAGGTTTGCTGGGCTGGGGAAGTGGAGGAATGTCAGTGAGGAGCTCACCTGCTGTGGCAGGAAGGGTTAGAGCTGCTGCCTGGGAATCCTTGGAGCAAAGAGCATGGAAGGATGAGGGGGGATCTGCTCACATCCAGGGTCTGTGGGGATGGGGGAGCAAGGGGAGAAAGGTGTGGTCATTGGGATTAGGGATTGTTCCTAACCATTGAAGGAACGGGCACAGTCTTCCCACTGAGCCCTTGGTGTGTTTGCATCAGGAGTGGGTGAGCAGCTGGAGAGCTTTATTCTGGAGTATCCACTGGAATTCTGTGTTTCCTGGAAGATCCAGCTTTTCTTCTGCCTTTTCTAGAGTTCTAATGGCCCAGTGACAGCACAGTTTTGAGTCTGAGACACACACGCAGATAGTTGTAGAAATTACTTGCTCAGAAAGAGAAGGCATGAAAAGGAAAAGTCATGGGGAAGCAGGAATACTATCCATAGGTACTTAGAAGGTGGAAGTAATTCCAGGTGAAAAAAGTCAAGTTCCTGGCAGGGATGTTCACCGTTAAAGACCAGCCCACCACTGCAAATACCTCTGGTATTCCCATAAGCATTTAGCTGGCCAACAGTTCCAGGATTCAAGGGGCATCATTTGTCTTCAAAACTCTTTTCCTTGCAAACATCACCCCCAGCTGTGTCTGCTCTCCCAAAATGTCCTGCTGGAAGAGCAGCTGGAAGGCTGGAAACCTTCTGTGGAATGAATATTTATCCACAACTCTTAATAAACAAATAGTGTTTGTAAAGGGACTGCACCGAATTCACTCGCTCAAATTTTCTAAATATACAATTTTATATATTTATATTTAAACAGAATATGTAAAATTCTAAATATAATTCTCAAGGCAAACACAGTAACTTAGTTAAATCCCTGAGCTAACACTGAAGAACAGTGGGAAAGCCTCGTGGATGCCACGATGCCAGAATCCACCACTTCCTCCCAAACTCAGTGTCCTGAAATTTCAGATCTAAACTATGTGAACTGCATCGAGAAACACGTGAAACAGCAGGAAAATGACTACCTTTTAATTGTCAGTCAAGCCTTGTTGGTAGTCAGTGCTGTGAGGGAGCTGGGGAATGCCTGAGTGGGTTTGACTGGGGGATGGATGTGCAGGTGATGGAGCTGGTTAATTGTCTGATTTAATGAGTTCTTTGCAGCTGCTGCAAGCTGGAGAGTGATGTGAAAGATCCTGGGAAGAGGCTGAGCTGCCTAATAACAATTCTTTCAATCTGGTCCTCCTCCCCAAGTCAAAGAGCTTTTTATAAGCCTTCAAACCAGTATCTTTTTCCTTAGGGGAATAGAAAATAGAAAGAACGTGGTGTTTTGTCTCCCCCCAACCAATTTTGCATCCTCCTTTCCACAAGGTCCCTAATCTTTGGAAGCATTGTAAATCTGGAATTGTGTTTTTAGGAGGTTGTTCAAATACCTCAGGTTGACTGGAGACAAAAGATACTCAAATGTCTGGTGGTTAGAATGTTAGGAAAAAAGGAAGGCTGAAACTGGAAGGAGAATTGAACTTGGGGCCATCAAACCCTGCTTTAGGAAGGTGTCCCAGTGCCTGGACTGCAAAGCAGGAGCTTCTTGCTTGAGTTTTCCTGTCCTGGAGTTTTAATGCAAAGCAATCACTGGGGGGAATCATGAATTGCTTGAAATGCAGCTGAAGAATTGAAGGTACCTGAATGTCAGGACTGTGCAATTCAGGTGAGGTGATGTAGCTGTCCAGTCCCCCCCTCTGGGGTGTGTGAGTGAGGAGTTTGTTAGACAGTGTGACTCTGCCAGCTTGCAAATATTAGAAACAACTTTGTATGTGTAACTCCCAAATAGGATGGAAATGAGCTCCAGTGAAGGGAGTTGCATTTCCATTCTCTCTGTGTTGTGCAGGTACTTTGATGGCAACTTGGAGAAGCTCTTTGCAGAGTGTCATGTCATTAATCCAAGCAAAAAGTCTCGGACGCGCCAGATGAACACGAGGTCGTCAGCCCAGGATATGTCTTGTCAGATCTGCTACCTGAACTACCCAAACTCGGTGAGTAGCTGAGCAGCAGCTCCCCAAATTCCCTCTGGGAAACTTCTGCAGAAAGCCTCTGAGGGGGCTGGGGCCTGGACAGCACTGTAGGAAAGCTCAGAAAAAAGCAAGCAGGTGGTTTTTGCCAAAGTCAGATACCAACTGAGATGGGCAAATAAATGGTACATGAAAGGAGAAAAACCTGTGGAAAGCATGATGGGCAAAGGGATTTACTTAAATAAGATGACAGGGCAGGAACCAGCTTTTAAAAGTGGTAAATAATGATACAAAATGGACTAGAAAGTCTAGAATAAAACAGTGTAGAAATAAAATGTGGATGGATATCTTTGGATCCTCTCCTGTTTGTACAATGCCCTCTCAGCTGAGGGCAGCAGTGTCTGCTGGGGCTCTGGGTGAAACCCTTATTGGTAAGACAGGAATTGAGAGTGTTGTGGGCTTTGCCTCCCTCCTCCCTTGCATCCCCCCCCCAGGTTCCTGGGGGAGCCAGGCTGCAGGCTGGGAGTGTTTTTGGGAGCCCCCTGCTCTTGCCCACGCTGGGGGTGATGAGCATGGAGGGGGTGACACCAGGGCTGCCTCAGGAGTCACTGCTCCCCCTGCACTCAGGGGTTTAGCTCAGCCCTTTCGCTTGGCTCCCTTGACATCTCCTGTCAGCTGAGCCAAAAATAATTGGGAACTCCCTCAAAGTAAAGAAGAGTGAAGAGATACTCTGAATTCCTTGCAGTCTGGTGGCTGCCTTTCTGTGGGCATTTAGCAACCCTTTTCCCTGCCTGAAATAACCAAAACAAGCCTTAAATGAGGATGTGTTCTGTGGTGGTTCCCCACGTGTGGCTGTGCCTGCTGCAGGAGTATTTGGGTTCATCAAGGGCTGATCCCCTTGTCTGTGCTTGCTTCCCCTCACATGTGGAGAAGCCATAATTCTGGGAAGAGCCAGTGCTGTCTCTGGGTTGGTTTGCATGCTGTGGCATCCCCAAAGTTACAGATGCTGGGACATGTCTGCCATCATCCTGCAGCTCCAGGGGACATCCCTTGGGCACAGCAGCATCAGTGGAGCATCAGATCCCTCGTTAGTGGTTCATTGAGGGTTCAGAAACTGGAAGGTCTCTGTTTTCAGCCTTGGCATTGGTGTGCCTGGGACCCTGCAGGCAAGGCCTCCTCTCTGATTTTGTGGGTGTTTTTATTGGGGTGGGTGTCTCTGTTCCTGCCTGAAATAAGGCAGATGCTCAGCTCCCTTCAGTGGCTGCTCAGGCCACACTGAACCATGTTGCTGCTCACAGGTTCCAACCTGTGCTGGTGGCAGGAGCCAGACCAGAGTGACTCACAGCCTGGGAGCCCGTGGGAAGGAGGTGCTGACAGGCACCTTCCCTCTGCAGTCCTGGGGACAAGCAAAACCTGGCTGAGGCATCGGTGTGGGAGGGACAAAATAAATCTGTAATGGTCAAATTTAAACCCAAGGATGTTCTTCTTGGGAAGAACCTTTTCTTCAAATGGATTCCCCTTTCCTCAGTTCCCACCAAGCTGCTGCTGCTTGGGGCTGTTCTGCAGAGGATTCCAGGTCCTTTCTTCTCTGGAGTTCCATGCAGGTTGATGGTATCTTGGGGTGGGGTTCTGGGTTTATCTCACTGCCTGAGAAGAAATGGTTTGAAAAGCTAAGCCAAAAAATACTGCCTGTATAGTGGTACAAGTGAAGTGTTTTAAATACAGTTTTCCTTGGCCCTGGCTCTGGGTATAAAGTAACTAAGCTGACCAGAGAAAAGTACCTTAATTCCAGTCTTTCCTCGGCAGGGTTTGCTTCTCCACCCCTTGTGTAACCACTCAGTCCCAGGTGGAATCTTGACACTGTGCAGATGATGCAGACAAGGATGGAGTTGTCCTTGTTGTTCTGTGACAGCTGATCATTATTGAATTTTATTTAGTAATTTACACCTGCCAATTAGGATCTTTGGTGTCTTCATCTGATCAGGATCAGGGTTTCAGGGGGAAGTTTCCCAAGGAGGTCTGGGACTTTTGAGAAGCATCCACATGTGCCAAGTGGAAAAAGAAGGAGGAATGAAGACTCTGTATAACGTTATCACTGTGACCTGTTTGGTGTTGCATTTATTTGACTGATTTACAGAGTAAAACAGGAGAGAGCTCCGTCCGTGTACAGTCCTCAAAGAAGGATAAATGTAAATGGGCAGGCAGGATGGAAACATGGGCCACACCTTTCCTTGCTGCTGGGTTGGGGATTAGAGTCTGGCTTTGGAAGGGTGACTAAAGCTGCCTGGGCAATGCTCTGTAGTGGGGATGATGCAAAAGAAATAGTGCTCTCTCAGCTCTGGGGTGGGTGAAGCTGTGGAGGGAATCCCTGGGATGAAATGATCCAATGCCTGCTGTTCTCTATCATTGCAGTACTTTACTGGCCTGGAGTGTGGACACAAGTTCTGCATGCAGTGCTGGAGTGAATATTTAACTACCAAAATAATGGAGGAAGGCATGGGACAGGTAAAATGTCAGCTCACCTCGTGGCTTATTTCTGGAAATTCTGTGTGTTGGAGAGGAGGGGAGAAGAAAAGGGACAGTCTCCACCAGTAAAGTTTAAAAACCCAAAAGAGCAACAAATGAAACCCAAGGCCCAGAGGTTTGGGGGCTGCAGCCTCTGCCACAGGTGAATCTGGAGGGAACTCCCTGGGGTTGGTGCAGGTAGGGGGGGAATCTTGCACACCTGGGACATTTTGGGAGAGCCAAGGCACTCTTGCTATGGATTGCAGTGAAATCTGTTGCCTTGGAATTCTTTGTGAAACAAAAATAGGATAAACACTGTTCCTCCCACGCCCTTTTTGTGTTTTTCAGACCATTTCATGCCCTGCCCATGGCTGTGATATCTTAGTGGACGACAATACAGTTATGTGAGTATGCTCAGTTCCTGCCTCTTGGCTTTCCTCTCTTTGCATTTTGTTACTCACGTGCTGTTCAAATGCATTCAAATGCTTATAACAGACTGCACTGAGGCTTTCAGGAGCAGAGAGATCTGTTTTGATACCAGAATGTCTCTTCACTTCCTGTGTAACCCAGAAAAACCCATGTGGCAACACTGGGAGGAAAGACTCCCTGACCAGTTTGGTCAGTGTGAGAGCAGAATTTCCAAACCCTGTTTAACTGCTTTGTGCATTTTGTTTCCTTTGATTCATGTAGGAATTCAGGCCTTCCTACCCAGGCCAGCCCAGGTAGCTGTAGTTAATGGGTGACTCAGAGGGCACGAGTCCTTTGGGCTGGTGCAGGGTGTGTTTTGTGTCCTCTGATGGGGAGCAGTTGACCCTCCAACCCCAGATTTGCCTAAGCTGGGGTGTGGGGCTGTGCCACTGCAGTGATTAAGTTGTCCAGCTGTAGGATGACTGCTCATCCTACAGTGGTGGAGCTCTGAATTCCATGGACTTCCTTCTCTTTTATATTGGCGGAGGTTATGGAATGAGTAATATCCTTCGTAGTTCTGAACCTTCATTAAGTTCATTTTAATTCTTCTCGCTGGAAAGCATCTCAATGGGGGCTTATTCTGTTACCTTACTCCTTCCTTCCTGGAGCCTGACTCACTCATTGATATTAATTTGCTGGGGTTTATTATCAGTTGCCTTCAGAGCAGTGATTTTCCCAAAGCCTCTGCAGCAGTGGCCCTGGGTTAGTCATGGAGTGGAGGCTGGGTGGAAGTGCAAGGAGCTGAAGAGCTTTCCTGCCCCGTTGAGGGCTGGTTTGTAGAGTTCAGTGCGTGGAGACTCAGCTGAAGTTGGCATTTCTTAGGTAGCATGATGGAGATTTTTGTTTACCAGCCTGAACTTCAACTTGCTGTGTTGAACGCTCTCACCAGGAAGCTCTTTGAGGGTTGCCTTGATTGCAACAGTTGGACTGAGCTGTTCAAACAGTGCCTGTGAAGCAGAGTAGCTGAAATCACTGCAGGCTGTGGTGGCAGCAGCAAGGGAAGGATGAAGGAGGAGGAGAGTAGTGCCATGGGATTCCCCCTTCTCTGGAGATGGGAGGCTTGGGAGAATGAAATGGCATCTGGATGCTAAGGCAAACAAAGTGCCTTTATCTAAGTTAAACCCATAAACATCTTCTAGAGGTAAAAACCCACTTGGATTTCTGGGGGGAGGAAGATGCATTTTTTGCCAAAGTCTAATGCTTTCCTTTAAAAGCCAAGATGAACAACTGGCAGTCTTAAGAAATGGCATGAATAAAATCGTAAGGAATCCCAACTGGAATCTGTACCCACTTCCGTGTCCTTAATTATTCTCTTTGTAGCTTTTCCCCTTTACAAAGTCTCCAGCTCTAGTTTTCCAGGCTATATAAACCTAGGATTCACATGCCATGTGTGTGTACATTGGTCAGTATCCATCAGATCAGACACAGATGGGCCAGGTTGTTCCTTTGCTCCCCTCTCAGGCCTGGCCCTCAGCAGGGCAGGACATCTCCAGGTTGGGTTGTCTCCCTCTGAATCCAACCTTGGCCATCCAGGTGACTATCCTGGATCTGTGAGTATTGAGCCAGCTTAGAGTCCTGTTCCCTTGTTGAACTGGAGGGGGAAGGTCGAAGGGAAGTCTCTTCCAGGACCTTCTTTGATCCATGGCTATCCCTCTCTCCCCTTTGCTCGTGCTGCTGGGAGTTGCTTTCACCTCCATGCCAAACTGGTAATTTCATTAATGAGCAGGGCAGGCTGCCTTTGTTAGTGCCCTGGGTGACTCCCACTCTGGGGAACAGATGGATTTTGGGTTCCTGTTTGGAGGTCATAGGGAATTTTGCCTTGGTTGGAATTCAGGGTCTGATAAAGGATTGGTCCCATCTTTGCATGAGGTTTTGAGGTTGTGTAGTTCCAAACTAAGCTCCCAAGAAGAGATCAAAGGTTAAGGTTATTTTTTCAACAGTTTGCTGTTCCAACCTGGCCTTTTTTTTGGTGAAGTTTCTTCTTTTCTGGCTTTGCTCACAGAGGAATGTACACCAAAACAGGATTTATGGACACTGGGCATGGGCTTAATCTTTTAATTTGCCTAATTTCATTTATGATTTGGCAAAAGACAATAATATTCCAAGCAAAGTTCTTGAAGGTCTTGACCTGAGTGGTGCTGTAAGACCTAGAACAGCTGAGGTTGTTGAGATGGGGAAATGAAAGGATTTTGGTGAGCAAAAAACCAGTGGGGATTGTGTGCTCTGGTTAGTCATGGCAAGACTGTTAATTTCAATTCCAGTTCCTGCTATATTCCTGTAGTACATTAAATTTTTAAAGTGACATTTGCCATGTCCAGAAACACAGGTATGGGGTAAAAAAGTGAAACTTACAATTTGTATTAAATTAAAATTTGCTTTTTTCAATCTTCACTGAGTTTGACTCCCAGACTGCAGGCTCACCATGGACATGGGGCTGAAGAGATGCTTTGTCAGCTGCTGGGCTTTATTTCAGCCCTGGGAATTGAGCTGCCACGTGCTGTGTTTTATGTAATACCCAGCATGTGGTTTGGTGAGGAGCTCCCCAGGCTGCCCAGGGCTGGGATTTGTGCAGTGAGCATTGGCAGGGTGACATGCAGGAGTGCTCCTGGGTTGGGCTGCACCTGAAATGGATAAGCCATGAATTCCAGGATTTATGGCCTGTGGAAACCCGTGTTCCATAGCAGGATTTAAACCAGGATCACCCCAAAGGGCGTATTAGTCCAGCTTTGTATTTACACGTGGAGAAGACACTTCAGTCATGGCTAAAACACATTGAAGAAGGTGCTCAGCAATCCATGATTAAATTATTTTGGGTGTGTTGGGTCTGCAAATGCCAGGGAGGGTGGTGTGCCCAGGAGACACACATGCCTTTAAAGGGTTCCCATCAGCTTCGTGTTCCTCTGCTCTCCCAGTTCCAGCTGGGAATTAAAGTCTGTGTTGTGTCTTACCCTCAGTGGTGTGGAATTCAAATAGACTTTTTATGCTACATAGATTAAAACACCATTAAATGTTTCAGCTGAAGCTGTGGCACTCCAGTGAAAGCCAGATAATGGGAGGCTTCCCAAAGTTGGGAACCACACAATGATTGTTCCAGAGCTCTTTGAAGGGATTTACCACAAAAAGTGCATGTTTTATCTAAATGAACTGGTGCAATTATTTGCTTTGTTTCTTGGGCTCTTTGGGAAAGTGTTTGTAAATAAAAATCCTCACACCAGGAGGTTCAGTTCTTTTGAAATGCACGAGCTGTCTGTTTTTGAAGCTTACATATATATATTTAAATACAATGCATGTAGTTTTCATAATAATGAACGATCTAACAAATAAATAGAGAACAGGTAAGTACAAAAAATACCTCCAAGTGTAGAAGGATGACTCAAACCCATTTCTCTGTCTTAACTTATTGGATATGTATGGAAAAAAATGAGTTTTCTGCTACAATTTCTGTTTCTTCCCTTCCCACAGGCGTCTGATCACAGATTCCAAGGTGAAATTAAAGTACCAGCATTTAATAACCAATAGTTTTGTAGAGGTGAGTTTTTATATGAAATTTTTAATTGCTTCCACATTGTTTTTGTCTTGCATATGTACCAAACCAGAGACTGGAGGCTTTTTTATAACTGCAGAGCAGGTTCTTTCTCATAATCTCTAATCAAGTGTGACTTCAGGCGTTGTTTTGTAGCCCTTTGGGTTACAGGGATAGTTGTAGGAAAAGATTAAAAAACCTCTAGGACAAAAGGCCTAGAGATGAAGAGAATGCAAGGGCTGTTGTTTAATATACAGGTTCTGAGGAGCATTTAATATTTATAGGTCCTGAATGTTACCTGAGATACCTGATGTTGGAAACCAGGAAACGTTGTAGTAAAGGAGAACATGCCTTAAACATTTGTCATCCGAAGTAAAGCTGCAAAACTGCTTTGAGCAAAAGCAAAAATAGAACTGACAGAAAGCAAAACAACTCGGGGAAAAGTACTTTGGAAGACTTTTCCCCTGTCCCGGTTCCCCTTTTGTGTGTGTTCAGATTCACTGTAGAGCCAACGTGGAAGTTACTGGGATTAGGTTCTCATCAGTGAATGTTTGCAGTGGGTTTGGGTTTAATCTGAAATGTTTGAAGGGGTGGGGGCAGGAGGAGCGAGTCCCTGTGCACGCCCCTGTCCCACGCTGGGCTCTGTGCTTTGTTCTGCAGTGTAATCGACTGTTAAAGTGGTGTCCTGCCCCCGACTGCCACCACGTCGTCAAGGTGCAGTATCCCGACGCCAAGCCCGTGCGCTGCAAATGTGGCCGGCAGTTCTGGTAAGAGCAGCCAGGAGGAGCCCCCCCTGTGCTCACTGCCCTGACAGGGGACACTGGGAGCTCCTGGAATCCATCCTGCTCCGGGGTGGAAAGGGCCTGAAATGTGACCCAGTCCCACCCCCTGCCATGGGCAGGGACACCTCCCACCAGCCCAGGGTGCTCCAAGCCCTGTCCAGCCTGGCCTTGGACACTGCCAGGGATGGGGCAGCTTCTCTGGGCAGTCTGTGCCAGGGCCTGCCCACCCTCACAGGGAAGAACTTCATCCCAGTTTCCCATCTAACTGCCATTGCCCCTTGTCCTGTGCTGGTTTGAAATGGCACTTGAGGAATTTGATGATGGGTGGTGTTGGCTTAGATCTTTCCTTAGGACTGGCTCTGGTCTCTCACTAGAACAATGAGAAGAAAACTTCCCCTCTTTAGTTAAAACGACAATTACCTGCCTTCTTTGCTTATTTTCCTCTTTCTTTCCCTCAGCTTTAACTGCGGTGAAAACTGGCATGATCCTGTTAAATGCAAGGTGAGCACATCAAAGTTCTTTTCTAAACACATGACTTGAAAAAGTCTAAAGTCAATTTATGTACAGGACTTAGAAATGAAGCCCAAACTTGGCTTGCCATAGTTGGAAGGGACACACAGAGTTCCTCGAGTCCAACTCCTGTTCCCATCAGGAAGCAGAGTAGCTCACCTGGTTGGATTAAGGGTGTGAAGAACCAGTGAAATCACACTGGGGGCCTTTCCTACCATACTGGGGGCCTTTCCTACCATTCTGAGGGTCTCAGAGTCGGACCTTGTGAAGGAAAGGTGCCTCAGCCAGGTGGGAACTGTGTGGAAGAGGAGGCTTTTAGACCCGTGACCCTCTGCAGAGGGATGAAGGTGCTTTTTGGACGAGGAGCATTCCTTGTTTCTGGCAGTGTTTGGTGCTTTGTCAGGGGTGTGATACTGAGGGAATTACTTTGGTGCTGGACCTGCTGCAGTGCCTGGGCCTGTAGGGAGTGTTTGTGGAGCTGTAACCAAGCCTGGGATGCTGTGGCCTGTGCAGAGCTCGGGGACAGCTGAGTTCCATGCCTTGGGGACACAGCAGTTTGCCTTCGTAGGGACACAAAGGCTGCCTTGGGAGAGGGGAGGGGAACCCCAGCAGACCTTCAGCAGGGTTTAGCTGGTATTCCCAGGCTGGCAGGGGGCAGGTTGTCTAACAGGTGCAAGAAGTGTTTTGCTTTGATAAAGCCATGTTCTCAGTAAGGTTTATAAAAGAAACGAGTATAAGGTGAGCGTTGCAGGCTGGAGGAAGAACCTGGCTCATGGAAAGCTCGGCATCACAGAGGGTCTGACAGCAGTTTTGGCACATCACTGTTGCAGTCACAGAGAGACTGGTTTGGGTTGGAGGGGACATTAAAGGTGATCCAGTCCCCCCCCCTGCCATGGGCAGGGACACCTTCCACTGTCCCAGGCTGCTCCAAGCTCTGTCCAAACTGGCCTTGGACACTTCCAGGGATGGGGCAGCCACAGCTTCTCTGGGCACCCTGTGCCAGGGCCTGCCCACCCTCACAGCCAACAATTCCTTCCCAATATCCCATCTAACCCTGCTCTCTGGCAGTTTGAAGCCATTCCCCCTTGTCCCAGTGCTCCAGGCCTTTGGGAATAGTCAGTCTCCATCTTTCTGGTAGGTTCCCTTCAGGTCCTGGAAGGCCACAGTTAGGTCACCCCAAAGCCAAAATGTCCTCATTATTTCAGAGTCCAGTGTGAAGTTTGTGTTGATTCACCCAAAGAGCAACAGTGAGTTTGCAGAAGTGTTTGGGTGGGTGCTCTGTGGGTCAGGCCTGTGCTGCAGAACTGTCTGCACTAAATCAGCTGCTGTTTGCACAGTTTTCCAGCACCAACCCCCCCAATTCCCATGTGGTTTTGTGTACCTTTCCTTAATGCAAGCAGGTGCCCTGGGAACATTTGCAGCTCCTCTGTTTAGGCTTAACTTTCTTCTTTCACCATTTTTCTGACAGTGGTTAAAGAAATGGATTAAGAAGTGTGATGATGACAGTGAAACTTCTAATTGGATTGCAGCCAACACAAAGGTGAGGGGCTTTCTTCTATTTTATATATAGATTTTTATATAGATTTATCAGATGAAAGGAGCATCAACCAAATTCCTCTGCACTAGGGTTGTTTTTTCTGTTCCATGGTAAGAGCACACCCTAAAACACACAGTGCACTGAAGTGCTCTTGTTTGAAGAGCAAACAGGTGAGTGTCCTCAGGTTCAGTTTGCTCTTGGAAGAAAGCAAGCAAGAGTTAACTGGAGACCAAGGCAGGCTCAAGAGCTCAGTCTTTGAACTCCTGTCTGGCACCCAGGGTTTCCCTAAGCAAGCCAGTGCCTCGCCCGTGTTGGGAATGTGTTCCCAGCACCCGGGGCTGGGTGTGCTGGGATCAGTTACATCTGCCTCCAAATCCCAAATCCCGGGGCTTGGCCTCCGGAATGGCTCATTTCCACTGGGCACCAGTCCAGGTCCCCACTGGCAGAACAGCTGCTTGAGGGTTTATTATGTAAATGTCTTCAGCCTAGTTAGCCCAGCTTGGCCCAAAACTTCAGGGTTTGATCGTTTTGGGGGGAATTAAAGCCAAGGTTGGTGTGGTGGCAAGGAAACCCAAGCAGCAGATGCCCTGGGGGGGTGAGGAGCAGGCCTGGGGCTGCTGGCTGGAGCAGGAGGGTGGAGGAAGGTGAGGAGGGAGTGAGGAAATGGCTGCTTTGTTTTCTTAGCTCTGTTGTGTAACTGGTTAATGGCATTGTTTGCAGCAGCCTCCTGCTTTCTGGGGCTGCCTGCCTGGCTTTCATTGAACTGGAATGTTGCATTATGGTGAAACACCCATCCTGCAGTTCAGAGGGGGCAGGAATTGGGCAGTGTCCAGTGGGCTGTGTGTCCCTGCTTGGAGCCTGAGTGGTGTCAGCAAAAGGAATTTGGTGTTGTCTGAGTGTGTTGTATCGTGGCTTGAGAACTGAACCAGATTGTTCAGAGTTTGTTGGTCTTCAGGTCCTGTTCCTGCTAAACCTGAGGAAGAGCAGCCAGTAGGTTGGAAAAGGCTGAGTGTAAGCACTGCTAGCCTTGGGTATCAAATATTTGGGACACTGGAACAGTCACGGCCCTGTTTTGCCTGTCAAAGCCCTCAGGAGCTGCTGCTGCTCCTCCGAGGGCTGATCTTGGGGTTTCCCATCTTGTACCTGCCCCTGCCTTGGGAATACTAAGACTTTTTGTGAGGGAAGCACCCATCAGGAGGGTGGCATCTGGTAGCAGCCCAGCTTCTCCGTTAGCCCCTGGAGTGTGGTGTGAGCAGCAGAGCTGCTGTCCTTGGACATCACTGTCTAAGCTACTTCCTCCAATGTCTCCCAAGACACTCCTACATGGAAACACTTTGGAGCACAGGCTGCAACAGGGAGGAGCAGCCAGCTGTCCTGGAGTCTTGTGCTATCCATATCCATTGAATTAACTGAAGGACAATGTGAGACCGGATTCAGTTGAGGGGGAAGTTGGCAGGGAGAGTAACCCACCCCTCGTGCTGATCTCTGCCTTCTGTGGGCAGCAGGGTGGGCAAGGTGGGAACCTCACCCTCTGGCTGCTGGGACCTGTGCCATGGGAGCTTCAGAGCCCCCCAGCCAGGACCTCTTCCTTCCTCAATCCCTGCTGGGCCCTGGACCTGAGGAAAACCCTGTTCTGGCGTAGCATGAGGCTGTAGGGATAGGCTGGGATGGGAATTGCACAGCTGGAGCACCCATCCATCTGTCCTTTCTCTCTCCCTGTACTTTTCCTAGCAGGAAGACAGGGCAGTCATGTTCGTCGAAGCACAGCTCTTGGCTTCAGGGACTGAGAGTCAGAGCCCAAAGTCTGCGTTGACTTTCTTCATTTTGAAGAACCTAGAAAGGAATCAGGTACCATGAGATGCAAAAATCCCCGTTTTCAGTGGGAAAAACTCTCCAAGTGATTCCATTATGACCATGGGCTCCGTTGCTGTTTCCTGCCTTTGGAAAGGGCTTTTTGGAGCCATCCAGGCATGAGGCTGAACTACAGCCCTGTCCCATGTGGGAAGGGAACTTCCTCTGTGCCAAGATGAAGGTGTAAGGGACAAACACCAATGCTGTGGAATGTGGGCTTGAAATGTGGCTAATCCTTTGCAAGGGGACAGTGTGAGCTACATTTGTTCCAGCTGGTCCTGGGGGACAGGACGGGAAAGGAAAATTAGGCAGTTGTTGTGTGAGAGAATAGAAGAGGGAAACCCAGCTGAATTGGGTTGTGTTCCCAAACTGGAATGATGTGACGTGGTTTTGGATGAATTCTGTAGAATGGTCTGAATGAAAAACAAGGAGATTTGAGTAGTGAGTTCTGTGGTTTCCAATATAATTTTTTTATCCTTTTGCATTCATTTACTTGCACTTAGGAGACCTAAATTCCTTCTGCTTCTACAAAAGATACAGCCCTTGCAGCCATGTGCTGGAGTAGATGGCTTTTTTCTTAAAATAAGCTACTTTCATATGAGTTCAGCTTAACTAAATTAATTTAAAGTTGAGATAAGGCAATACAAGTTCTTTATCAAGCCTGTAGTTCTCAGCCTTCTTGAAGAACAGAGTTGAATAATCCAAGGATTTGCACATTTCTTTCCTTTTCAGTTTGTTGGACAAACTTGATTCTTCAGTCGTTCCTTTCTTGAGTTAAACTAGGCAGGTTTCAGATATTTGGGAAGAAAGAAACCGCAGAGATCCATTACTTCTGTTAAGTGGACGTTCAAAGGACTGAAACCTAGAGAAGACTTGGATTTGTGCATTTATTTTGGGCTCTGAAGGCGTATCAAATGGTCTGAAAGTAGCCTAAAAGGAGGAGGGGAAACATGTTTCAAAGCTGAGTGTCAGCGATGTTCCATCTTCCTGCCCCTTGGAATGCCAGAGGAAGAAGAGCAAGGACCAGCGGTGCCAATCTTCACTCAAGGCACTGGGGTTTATTGTCGAAGTTAATTGGTGTTAATGGAAATGGTTCATCTCATACCCAGAATGCCCCAGCCTTGCTGCTCCTGGCACATCCCACGGCACCTTCTGGGCTAGACGGGGCTTGAATGGCTCATGCACAAACCAAGCACATTTCCTTTCTCCGAAGGAACCACGGGCTGTTCTCTTCTCTAAGTGAAATAAAATGGCACAAACCCAGTTCTCTCCCCTTTGAGGTCACTGTTTAATGTCTGAACACACACTCCCTCCCTCTCTGTTCTGGGAATCCTACACTTGTTCTAAGGCGTGGAGGTTCTGGCAGTGCTCACGCTCCTCCCCAGCACTGCACTGTGCTCCTTCGTTTCTGTGAACAGCATCTTCCCAAAGGTGTCCAAGTGCCATCTTTTCCTCTCAGATGAGCTGGTGTTTCAAATATGTTTAAGAAAGCTTTGCTCTGTGACTCTAGGTGTTGTCAGGCTGTGCTGCTTTGTGCTAACCATGATGAAGTTCAGTGTTTTTGGGTTTCGTTGAAAAGCGTTGAGAAATCCCTGTGGTGTTTGAGGGTTCTGTTTTCATAGGATGGGTTATAGGTGAAGGTGGTGCTGTGAACATGGCTGGAGGCTGATGTCCATCAGTGGGACTTCTGGAGAGGGCTAATCCCTTTCACCTGCCCTGAAATCAGAAATAAGTTTCTCTTTATCCTCCTGTTCATAAAAGAGCAGCTGAGGTTTATGGTGGTTTTTTAATGACAGAATCAGGATTGTTCTCCTTTGCCAGGTTTGCCCAGGCTTTTGTTTCCAGGGACAGCACGGAATTGTTTGGGTGGAACAATGTTAATGAGGTCACCTCTGTGTCCTGCTGTGACTGATAACATGCAGAATACTCTGCAGGTTTAGTACCTTGATTTGCTGGCTTTTATGTCGTTGCATAGTCGTAATTTTCAGGAAGCTCTTCCTTCCCTATCCCCCTTAATTTATCAATCTCTCCCACTTGTTTTGTTGATGGCTGGAGTGGCTATGATTTATTTTCCTACTGGTGTTCAGCATTTCTTCAGATTGTGCGTTTCATGGCTTTATTTTTTAATAATATTCAACTTTTGCAGTTTTGTGGGTATGGACTGTGTCACCTCTCTTTGTTGTGCTTTGCTTGATGGGAGCATAAAGGCTTGGAAAGGATGACATTCCCTGTGGGAAAAGGCTGTAATTAGATCATAGGATCATGGAATGGTTTGGGCTGGAAGGGAACTTGAAGCCCATCTCAGTCCACTCCCTGCCATGGGCAGGGTCACCTTCCAGTAGCCCAGGGTGCTCCAAGCCTTGTCCAACCTGGCATTGGACACTTCCAGGGATGGGGCAGCCACAGCTTCTCTCAACAAACCTGGGCCAGGGCCTGCCCACCCTCACAGCCAACAATTCCTTCCCAATATCCCACCTATCCCTTCCCTCTGGCAGTGGGAAGCCATTCCCCTTGTCCTGTCCCTCCATCCCTTGTCCCCAGTCCCTCTCCAGCTGTCCTGGAGCTCCCTTAGGCACTGTGGAAGGGTCTTTTGTCCTAGTTTGCATCCCGAGCTCGAAGCCCTGAGCGCTGTGGACACACTGGAAAGCTTGGAGGGCAGAATTCCGTGCTCCCCATAGAGCCTCGCAGGGAGTGAAATGGCCCCACAGCCCTGTGGTGTGGCCGTGCCCCAGGGCACCTCTCCAGCGTGGCAGCTCACCTGGCAATCCTTCCTCCCTCTGTTCCAGCCGTGGGATTTTGCTGAGCAGGAGGGATCATGGCAGCTTGTCCGGATTATCCGTGTCTCCCACCGCGCTGTCGGCGCCGCACCGGAGGGGATGTGTGTGGAAGAGCTGCACAGCCCAGGGACCACCCATGGCTGGGGGTCCTGGGGCCACCGTGGTGTGACAGGGGGCAGGGCCACTGTCTGTGCCTGTGAGCCACAGGCACCCTGCCTTGTGGGCATGTGGAGCAGGGATCTTCCCAGCTGGGAAGGATATTGTCGGGATAAACCTGAACTGGAGTCTTGACTTGTTGGGGCAGGATGGGTAGAGGGAGGAGGGCTGCCTGGAGGAGGAATATAGGTGCTGTACTGGGTGCTGTGCTCAAAGGAGAGAGCCTTTTGACTGTGCACTTCCCAGAACTGCAGGGACTAACTGGGAGCAGGCTTTCCTGGGGGAGGATCCATCCTGTGCAGAGTCCTAGGGAACAGCCCGGTGTTGTGCCCCCGAGAGGGCCAGCACAGGAGCTGCTGTGCTTCACCTGCTCTGTGTGTAGTACAGTAACTCAGTTTGTAGGACAAACACAGGTGACTGGGAGGAGGCAGGTGTGCAAAAATTCCCTTTATGTGCTTGGTTGGTGCTTGACCCCTTTGGTTTGGTGTGCAAATCCTCCTGTCCCTGGCAGCACAAACAGGCAAACTGTGAGAAGGCAGTAAGAGCTGGGACACTCTGGGTGGGTGTACAAGAGCCTGCTGGTTGTGTCCTGTGCAGTTACTGAGTGATTGGGCGTGTTGGTTCCTCCCTTTACTGAGAGTTTCTTGGAATGCCAGCACAGGAATTGGTTACTGTGGTCTGCAAAGATGTGCTCCAGGCTGGGCAGGGGGTTTTACAGGCTTCTGACCCAAAAGCTGCAGCTGCTTGTACAGGTGTGTGTGTATTACCTGTTTGGATATATTTGTTACTGCCTCGTAGATAAAAACTGACTTGTGCAAAGACTCCATGAAGGCTGGTGTGGTTGTGGGATGAGCTGCATGAGGAGCTGATCTGGCCTAAAATGGTTTTGGTTTTATTTGTGGAGTGGTTTCCTTTGCACTTGCTGCTTTCTTGATTTGTTGGTTTCTAAGCTCATCGAGACCAGGATATTGGTGTTATAAAACCCCCCCAAACTGTTCCCCAGATATTTCCCAGTGCAGTGCTGCTCTTTGAGATCCTCACATTTGTCGAAGGCCTCACATCTGAAAGGGAAACCCCATGAGAGCCTTTGTGGAAAAGTCTTCAGTGAGGTGTCACATGAAGGGGAAAAAAGGGACCTGATGGGAGACGCGGCAACACCTCAGGAGGAGAAGTGTCTTTTTAGCTGACAGCAGGTTCTTTGAAGCACAGTAGACTCTTGTGCACGTTTTCAGAGCCTTTCTGGATGGCATTTGACAGCTGCAGGTGCCTCGGATCGGTATCAGCGGGATACCAGCTCAGTCTGAGCGTGCTGTGGACCAGATACTCAGGGGTGAGGAAAGCCAGGCGTGTCCCTGGGCTGTTCCAGACCACCACTGCTGCTGGGATTTTGGGGAAGGTCATGAAGTGACCCACCCAGTGTCCCACTGTGAGAGCAGCAGAGAAAAAAATGTGTTATTCCTTATTTTTGCTATCTAGCTGCTCCAATTTTGGAAGTATTTTAAGGTCTGACTCGGAAGAGGATCTTGATGTTCAAAGGGAAGAATTAAATGATGTATTTCACTCGATGTGCTCTCTCTTGCTGCCATGGGAAGCATTGCTCCCTTCCACCTTGCCAGGCTGTTGTGGGTCCCCTGCTTGCCCTGCTAACGGTGCTCTCTGTCCTGTGGACAGGAATGCCCGAAATGCCACGTCACCATCGAGAAGGACGGGGGCTGCAACCACATGGTCTGTCGGAACCAGAACTGCAAGGCGGAGTTCTGCTGGGTGTGTCTGGGCCCCTGGGAGCCCCACGGATCTGCCTGGTGAGTTCGGGAGCGTGCCTTGCTGGAAGGGCGAGGAGGTCGTGGTGCCAACGGCATGGATTGGGACTGAACTCTGTGGAATCGGTGTCCCCGTTACAGGTACAACTGTAATCGCTACAATGAGGATGATGCAAAGGCAGCAAGGGATGCACAGGAGGTGAGTCCATAACCTTTGGTGAGGAGGGAGATCACCAGCCCTGTGGTTGTGCTTTCTGTAAACCTACACATCCGCTCTGGAGAAATTCATGGATTTGGGCACCAATCCAAGGGACAGTTAAGTCTTTTGATGTTAAGATAGGGATGGCTTTGCTGCTCTGTTCTACCTCTGTACATCCACAGCACACAGGTTGTTATTTTTTTACAGCTGGTCCGTCAGTGTGAAGAAAATAAGATTAATGAGTGTGTATTGAGTCATCTTGGTTCTTTTGCACTATTTAGCACACGGTGCCTTTTCCTGCTCTGTAATCAACCTAAGGTTTCCCTCTTAACACAAGCACAGTAATTGTTTAATTAAAATTCTGTATTAGCCATGAAAAAAAAAGGATAAAATCTTCTCACTGTTTGCCATGACACTGGAAGCATTTGAGTGCTGTACCTCGAATGGAGGGGCTGAAACACAAACATGATCAGGCTTTAGCACTGTGATTGTCATCACTTCCAAGGCTGGGAGTGAGGATGTCAGAGCTGTGCTATGGGAAGTGCCCCGTGCCAGTGAGACGGGCTGGCCTGTCACCTCCAGTGTCAGGGTCAGCAGGGCCACACGAGTTTGTCTGGTCTGGTGAGAGGAGAGGAAACTCCTTGGGAAAGGAAGCTCCTTCTGTGGGTCAGGAAGAGCCTCCTGAGGGGTTTCTTTCTCTTGCAGCCATTACTTTGTTTTAACTATTTGTTTTCTTTCTCCCTAATGGGAATTAACGCAGCGATCCCGAGCAGCCCTGCAGAGGTACCTGTTCTACTGCAACCGCTACATGAACCACATGCAGAGCCTGCGCTTCGAGCACAAGCTCTACGCTCAGGTGAAGCAGAAGATGGAGGAGATGCAGCAGCACAACATGTCGTGGATCGAGGTGCAGTTCCTGAAGAAAGCAGTCGACGTCCTCTGCCAGTGTCGTGCCACACTCATGTACACTTACGTCTTTGCCTTCTACCTCAAAAAGAATAATCAGTCCATTATCTTTGAGGTAGGAGAAAACGTGCTGGTCAGGAAGTCAGAGTGCAAAGCTGAGGAAATAGAGATTTAATGCTTGGAGACCTCATGGCCCCACTTTTGCCAAATCAAGTCTGTCTTAATATTTTATTGTGCAAAAGTTAGAGGCCTATCTGGGCATTGTATAGGATCGTCTGCTGGAGGAATCACAGAATCATGAAGCTGTGGCTGCCCCATCCCTGAAAGTGTCCAGGCCCTGGTTGGAGGGGCTTGGAGCAATCCAGTCTAGTGGAAGATGTCCCTGCCCATGGCAGGGGGTGGGACAGGATGAGCTTTAAGCTTCCTTTCAGCTCACATCAGTCTGTGATTCTGTGGTACCTAATCCCACTTTTTATTTTGGTACTGATTTCAGCTGTGCTGAAGAAAAATATATTTTATGTATATATACATATATATATGTATATATTTAGCCCCCCCCAAGACTGTTTTGCTTTTGTCTTTGCAGAATAACCAAGCAGACTTAGAGAATGCTACAGAGGTGCTTTCTGGGTACCTGGAGCGAGATATATCCCAAGATTCGCTGCAAGACATAAAGCAGAAAGTACAGGATAAGTACAGGTTTGTGTTGGGCTGCTCCTCTCTCTCAAAGCTGCCCGAGGTTGCCACCCCCTCTGACAGGTAGTGGCCCGAGCGCTTGCCAAGATCCAGCTTTCTGCAGAGCCATGTCCCTGGGAAGCTGTTTGCTGTTGGCTTTGTGCCATCCCTTGGGATCAGCAGCCAGTCCCTGGGCATCTGGGAGAGGCAGCAGCAGTGGGGGCCCCTGCCAGCCCCGAATCCTCATGGAGAAGCCCTGGCACACAGGCTGGCAGCGTGTTTTTGTGCCCCTGCTGAGACCAGCTCTCGGGGGAGGTGACAGCCTGGGGGAGAGGCTCCCAGATCTGTCTTCCATCTGCTCTGTGGAGCAGGAGCTGGAAGATCCAACCCCGGAATGGAAAAAATCCTGTGACCAGAAGCAATGGCTGTTCATGCACAGAAGGAGCGTGTGGGAATGGCCAGGGCCAGGGTGGGATCTGCATAGCGAGGGCCAAAGAACAAGGAGTGACTTTGTTGTTCCAAGCTGCCAGCTTTGGCCTGGGATGAGTTGCCAGCAGGGAGCAATCGGTTCTTTTAATCCTCTGCAGGGCCCATTTGTGCAAAGTGGTGTAGGAAAACTGTCCCTAAGGAAGAGGGAGGGAGGGAGCAGCGTGTCCAGCTGAGGAGGGGACGGGGGGCCAGGTGACACAGATGCCAGGGCTGTGTGCAGTCCCAGGGGAGTCACTTCTGCACAGTGGAAAAGTACAAAGCCGAAAATGCGGATGAGTCACAGGATTATGGCTTGTGTTTCTGAGGCATTTTGCCAGAGACACTGAATTTGTTATGCCTGGCTTAGGGGGAAGAAAAAATCCAAAGTAGGGTGAGCCCTAGTGACTAATGGGCTGTGGGGAGTTGGAAGGAGCTGCTAAGCTGTGGTGGGCCTGTGGCCCATCCTGCCCAAGTCATCCAGCACCAGCTGTGCTGCCAAAGACTTACCTGACCTTCTTTTTGGAGACATTTTGTAGCTTACCCTTTAAGGCCACCATTAAGTTGGCATTTCAGATCAAACTGCTTGTTCACTTTGGTTCTCTGAACCTGGATGCTCTTCTAGGGATAAAATTAAAGCCTAGTATAGCCTGGAAACAGCACCCCAAACCTGCCTTCACATTTCTGGGAAGAAGGTATGCATCTGTCAAGCCCGTGCAGGTCCCTCATTAACTAGTTCAGTCATGTCTTAATCATGTCCTGCACGGTGCTCTTTGATGCAAGACCGGGAGCAGGATGTCATTGAGGTGGGTTTGAAGAGCTCTGGGAAGCTGCAGGAACTGCCCTCAGGGCTGCTTTGGTTTCAGCTGTTTGGATCTCTCTGCTTGCAAAGACATTTCTAGAAAACGGGATGAACACCCCCACCTCCACCCCCCCATAGGGAAATTACTGAAGTTGGGAAGGCAGGAACTGTGTGTGTTTGCCATCACATGCTCCCAAAAATCAATGGGACTTTGTGTCCAAGGGTTTCTATTGCAACAGCTGACAGCAGTGGGGAGAGCCCGAACTGCTTTATTGGGATAAATCCATCGGTCTGATCACATATGGAGCAGGAGGTGAGGAATTCCTGCCAGATGTGAGCCTGTGCTGTGATCAGGGATAGCTCCCTGCTGGGAGACTCCTCCAGTACCCCTTTGGACTGCTTCCATCTCCACTGGGAATTAAAACAGTGCCAGCACTCCCAAGGTGTTCATCATGGAATGGTTTGGGATGGGAGGGACCTTGAGGACCATCCAGTTCCACCCCCTTGCCAAAGACCCAGACACCTTCCACTGGACCAGGTTGCTCCAAGGCCAGTCCAACCTGGCCTTGAACCATTCCAGCTAGTTTTTCCAACCTAACTCTCACATTTTTGTTATCCTGATGGGGCTCAGAGCAGGCACCAACCCATGTCTGAGGAGAGCTCATCACCACAAACTCCAGCAGCTGCTTCCTCCCTTTCCAGTTACTCCTGGAGGTTTCTTCAGTGAGGAACCTGGAGCTGAGTGACTGGAGTAACCAGAGTCTTAATTAGGGCTATTAACAGGCTGCAGGCACAGAATCCCTCCTTGGGGGAGCTCCTCCTTGGGAAGAGAGGTGTGATGGTGGTTTGGATTGATGATGGTGGTTTGGGTGGGTCGGTGTCAGGGACACTCCGTGGTTCCTAACCCTCCTTCCCCCGCTGTCCCTGTCCCTGCAGATACTGCGAGAGCCGACGGAGGGTTTTGTTGCAGCACGTGCATGAAGGCTACGAGAAGGACCTGTGGGAATACATCGAGGACTGAGCCCGGCCCCGCAGGAACGAACTCTGAACCCTTTCCCATCTTAGAGTGCTCATGCAATTCCAATAAAACCCACCCAGGGCGCTGCTCCGCCTCTTACACCGCTGGTCTGTAGTACCGGGATTCTGTTTTGTTAACAGAAAAATTAAGTAAATTATATTGTAATAAAAAAAAAGGTAGATAAACCATTGTACAACAGTATTCTAGGCGGCCAAGAGTGTGACAGACGCACTAAAAACCCTCCAACTTTAACTTGTAACGTAGCTTCATCCTCCAAGCCGACTCCTTTTTCTTTTCTCTCTTTCTTTTCCTGTGTGTAGTACAGATGAAACTTAAACCAGTTTCTTGACACTGCTTTTCATGTCCAAACCAGCCATTTTGATGGACTTTGGTAAGGGGGGGTGGCTCTCCTGCCCCCCTCCTCCTCTCTGCCACCCAAGTACAAGGATGAATGTGCATTGGCTCGTCGTAAAGCGGATTTTTGGGGAGGGGAGGAGGGGGGGACACAGCAAGGAAAAAAAAAAACCAACCTTTGTATATGACTTTTAAAACAAAAAGAGGACAACACAGTATTTTTCAAAGTTGTATATAGCGCATATGCATGGACAAAGAGCAAGCGTGGCACGTGTTTGCATAATGTTTAATTACAAAAAAATATTTATTCTTTAAAAATCTTCAAGATTATGTCTATTTGCTGTGCATTTTCTTTCAGTTTGATTCTTTGGTTTGGTTTTGGTTTTTTTTTCCCTGGGCTGGGGTGGGGGAAGCGTGTGCTGGTGTAGTGAATATATCTATATATATTTTATTTTTATTTTTTTTTGGAAGGCTCTTAGCAGAGCAGTCGGGTTTCTCCTCTTCCTGCAGTTCCTCTCTGTGCAGGGCCTCCCCCGGGCCTGTGTGTGTATCCATTGCTGGCGACGGACGCGGCCCCTCGCAGCTCCTGGAGCAGCTCCCGGAGCTCTGGGTCGGGATGCTTTACCTTTTTCTTGGTTTTCTTTTGGGCCCCGGCTCTTTTGCTGCCCCAGCCCAGCTCTCTGTTCCCCCGTGCACGCGGGACACGTGCTCTGAACCCGAGGAGGGGTGTGTGTGCTCGAGGTCTGTGTTGGACCCCAGGGCAGGACAAGGAGGGGTGTTTGGCACCGCTTCTCTCCAAAGACTTCGGGCGACATTTCGGCTGTGGATCTCCTCTCCCTCCCCCTTTCATCTGTCAAATGGACCCTTCCTTGCTGTTTTAATTTTCACTTACATTATAACGAGTCGTAACATGGAAAAGGAAAGCTGATGGAATTGTCTTTGTGTTTGTTTTGGGCTCAGTCACTGGGCATCCTGTCCTGGCAACTATTTAACACTCCATCTAGTGCAGCAGAAGCTGAAATCAGCGGAGTATTTTTCAATTAAAAGGGGAAATAACTAATGAGTTTAGCTACTGAGTCCATTTTTATGATTTCTGTAACAAGAGCTATGTTAAAGTAAACAATTGGTGGTGGTTTTATTAAATTTACTCCTGTATAGGACTTCCTCCTGTGGTATTTTTCGCCAGGCAAGTGTCCTCCCAGGCTCTGCCTCTGCAGCTTCCAGGGGGATTAGAGGTGTGGAGGGGCCACATGGAGCAGGCAGGGCCATGGAATGCTGCTCCTCGCTGGCACTAGGGCCACATCAGATCCCTCCCGCTGCTGTCACATCCCAGGGCTGTGCTTTTATTATCCCTTCGGACCTGCTCTTCCCGATTTGCCCTGCAAACCAGCCGAGGCACCGCAGCCTTCCCTGTGCTCCTGGAGGGGTGGGATGGCCGGGCTTCCCCTGGGAATTGTGTGTGGGAACTCCGGGGCGCTGGAGCAGGGCAGGCTGTGCGGGCTCCGGGCAGGAACAGCCCCACGGGACACCCGGGGCTGGAAACCTCAGGAGAATGGTAATTCGAGGGAACACGGGCCGGGCCCAGCCCCGCTGGACACCTCAGGAGAATGGTAATTCCCAAGGAACGCCCCCAGCCCCGCTGGACACCTCAGGATAGTGCTAAAGGAGCGGGGAAGCTGCCGCGGGGCCCCTGCCCAGGTCCCTGCTCGGCTTAGAGCGCACCTTCCCCACAGGCCCGCCCTTTTATAAAGAAAAATAAACCGCGGCCCTCACGCCGCCGTCCCCCCCGCCGCTGCCCTGAGGCGCCCCAGCGCTTCTTCCGCGGCCCTCCCTCCTCCTGGGTAGCCTCCTCCGCGCCCCGCGGGCCTCCGGTAGAACCTTCCAGCAGCGGGAGGTTTTATTATTTCTGCGTTTTCGGTGTATTTTCCCCCCCTCAAGGGCGGGAAGGGCCCGGGCCCTCCCGCCGCCTTCCCGCCCTGCCCCGCGCGACATGGCCGGCCCGGAAGTGGCGGGCGGTCGCCATGGCAACCCCGGCCCGCCGCCATCATGGCGGAGCTGCAGGGCGAGTCGGTGAGCGCAGAGACNAGCGAGTTTTTAATCTTTGCGCGCTTGGTGTGAAAAACGTGAGGGAAGTTCAGCCTTATGTTGAAGTAATTGATACTAACAATGGGTTTTGAGGTGCTGGAGCGTGTCCGGAGAGGGGCAGTGGGGCTGGGGAAACACCAGGAGCGGCTGAGGGGGCTGAGGGGGCTCGGCCTGGAGAGCGGGAGGCTCGGGGAGAGCTGAGAGCCCCTTGCAGAGCCTAAAGGGGCTNTTTTAAGAGCGAGTTTTTAATCTTTGCGCGCTTGGTGTGAAAAACGTGAGGGAAGTTCAGCCTTATGTTGAAGTAATTGATACTAACAATGGGTTTTGAGGTGCTGGAGCGTGTCCGGAGAGGGGCAGTGGGGCTGGGGAAACACCAGGAGCGGCTGAGGGGGCTGAGGGGGCTCGGCCTGGAGAGCGGGAGGCTCGGGGAGAGCTGAGAGCCCCTTGCAGAGCCTAAAGGGGCTCCAGGAGAGCTGGAGAGGGACTGGGGACAAGGGATGGAGGGACAGGACAAGGGGGAATGGCTTCCCACTGCCAGAGGGCACAGTTAGATGGGATATTGGGAAGGAATTGTTGTCTGTGAGGGCAGGCAGGCCCTGGCACAGGTTGGCCAGAGAAGCTGTGGCTGCCCCATCCCTGGAAGTGTTGAAGGCCAGGTTGGACAGGGCTTGGAGCACCCTGGGACAGTGGAAGGTGTCCCTGCCCATGGCAGGGGGTGGGATGGGATGGATTTCCAATCCAAACCATTCCATGGTTTTTTCATGGTTTTTGTGAATCCTCCAGGCCTGGGTTGTTCGGTGTGTCCAGAAATGATCTGGACAAAAGGCTGACTATAGGTGAAGAGGAAATGCAAGAAAGTCTTAGCAATGCTCAGTGAGAGGACTTGGAACTGGATTGGTGTGTGCAGATTAAAAAAAGAAATTTTAAACATATAAAAAAATGAGGGGTTTGTACTGGTTTTTGCTGCTAAGGAATAACTGCTTGGATATGGGGAATTGTGTGAAAGAATCAAGTCAGCTTTTCACAGTGGGAGTCAGAAAAGTGATTGAAATTGTAGAAACTATCAAGAAGCAGAAAAAGTAAAACAAAAAAAAAAGGAAGAGAATTTCTTGGGTTATTTTTCATGTCTCAGGTACTATACTCAGCATCTCTGATCCTCCCCATCTCCTGTAAGACAAAGATGAAATTAGAAAGTGTTCCCAAAACATTGCAAGGAACAAGGATTGACTGAATCTGTGATGTGAAAGATTGTTGATGAAGTTGAGGGGGTGTGACACAGGTGTATCAAATGCTGTGTTGTCTCCAGGGAACAGGAGTGAGGAACATTTCTTCCCCCAAAATTGGAGTGAAAAATAAAAATGCTTCCCTGTATGATCCTATTTCTCTTCTGGGAAGGTTTGATTTTAGATGAAAGGTATGAAAAATGGAATAAAATGCATTTATCTCCCATGGCCTGGGCAGTATTTGCAGGTCGAGGTTTGGTGCCCTCACACCCTGCGGGCTCCAGTGCTTCCCTGGGAACAACTTTGCTCTCACTGACTTCATAAGTATTTGATAATAAATGTTTTGGACTTATTTTCTATGTGATCTCTAATTAGCATTTTAAGTTTAGGTGTTGTTCTTTTGCCAGGCAATGGTGCCTTTCCGGGGTGCTGATGGACAGCTCTGAGCCCGCAGGAGGGGAAGGAGCTGCTCCGTGAAGGGGTTACTTTAATCTCCCCATGGAACAGAACTCCCAGCCTTGCCTGGCAGGGCACGGCTTGTCCAGCAGCAATGCTGCTATTTTTATGCTTTCTTTTGGGATTTGCCAATTGTCCTGTCTGATTATTTCCTGGAGCAGAGCTCCAAGAATCCTCTCCTGGTGTATTTACTGCTCCTGTTTTTGTCTTTCCAGGTTTCTTCACTGCCAGCAGCTACAGAACCTCCGAAGCCCCGGCCTAAGAAAGGTTTGTTTGCAGATATGATTGTGTTCCTTGGGCAGGTTGGTTGTAAGATTTCTTTTACAGTGTGTGCAGCTGTCTAGGAGGAAATAAATGTCCTCTGGGAAAAGAGGAGGCTGTCTAGACTGTAGTTTGTTGAACACCAGTGTTTTTCTAAGGTGTTTGTGAGCTCAGTGCTGTTCCTGGCTGACTTATTGCACCCACAGCCTGTATCATCTCTACTTATAATCTGTGAGGCTGTGTTTTATTGTGTACAGATTTGTTGGGCTGCTAATGACTTTGATACTCATTTATCTTCTTAAATAATACTGGGTTTGTTCAGTTTGGTTTCTTCAGAACAATGTCTTGCTGTGGAAAGGATCTTGGGAAGCTGACATTGTGTCCTGTAGGGTTTTTGTGTCTCATTTTCCAGATTTTGAGGTAAAAGTGAGATCAAATCAGGCAGGTTGTGGCTGGGTTTAATTCACATTATAATTAAGAGTATGTGCTCCAGTGCCAGCCAGAAGCTTCCTGGAGATGGGGCTTGAGGTCTCAGCACAAGCCCAGGCCTCTTTAATACATTGCCCAGAGCTGCTTCAGGACTGTATGCAAGCAAAAATAACCCCCAGATTTATTTTATCCTGGCTGTCAAGTCCTTTAGAGCAAGGATTGCACTAAAATTGCTCTAAATTGGTCACTTTGAACCAATTATTTTGACTCCCCCTGAGGCACTGTGTGGCTCCCCAGGGAGATGGTTCAATCCCATCCTTTGCTGTAAAGGTGCTGGTTCTGATCTCACCCTTTATAAGCCCCACTTTGTTCTGCCTCACAATGCAAGTCCCATCTGTTTGTGGCTCTGGATGTCCCTTTTAAACTGACACAGCCCTTGGCTGCTCCAAGGAAACTGGGACTTTTATAGTTCTATTTTCTGTCTCTTCAGGTAAACTGAGGCTTCTCCAGTGCCTGGCACGCCTCAGGTCACTTCTGCTGAAATGCCTTGGAAGCCTTTGGGCTTTGCCTTTTAATATTTGACTTTAGTGCAGCTGGGAAAGCTGATTTGAGCTGCCTGATGGTTAATCTCTGGGAAATGAGGGCAGCAAAAAGATTTGTGCTAGGAGTGATGTAACAGTGTCCTGTGTGCGTGGGTGAGGGGCTGGGGGCATGGAAGAGGAGGAGGGAGAGCCAGGGGATGTTGTACATGTTTTTGTGGAATTTGGCAGGAAAGAATAGCATCTCTTTCTCCCATGACAGTGGTTTTTCTTAAATAGGATTTTCCTAGAACATCTTAATTAAATACCTCCTCCTATTTTAGTTTGGCTGAGGAGAATTACAGTGAACTTCAGGGAGCCAGGCTACATCAGTGCTGTTTGAACAGAAGAGTGCTGCTAAACTTACTTTCAGCTGGCACCTCTAAACACTGAGTGGCCACTTTTTGTTACAGCAATTTGCCCTTTTATATTTGCATTGGGTTTTCAAGCAGGATAAAGCAGTGTCTTCTGACCCCAGGATCAATGCAAACAGGTCTGTGAAATGCAGGGACCCTGTGGTATAACCTGATTGCCTGTTGAGCAGCTCGGTGTGGGTGAAATCTGTGCCCAAATGGGGTGACCTTGTGGTATAACCTGGTTGCCTGTTGAGCTGCTCGGTGTGGGTGAAATCTGTGCCCAAATGGGGTGATCCCTCTCGCTGTGGTTGCACACAGAGGTAGCAGAGTGTGACCAAGCCACCACTGCAGCCCTGTTTTAACCATCCTAGTGCTGCATTCAGCTTGTAACAGCCTGTGTGTGTTTGTAGTGGGCAGGAGGGAGGTGGTAAATGTGTGTTTCTGAGAATGGGACCTCAGATTTGCCAGAAATCTCTGGAATGGCAAAATACACACGTGGGGTTTATTGCTTCAGCCAGGAGACCACATTTTCACCAGTGCAGTGAGAATATGTTGAATGTTGTTGAACCTGAGTGGAGCAGCTTCCCCTCACTGCTCCTTGCTTTCCTCCTGTGAGCCAGGAGAAAAGGGAAACCTGGAAGCAGTGTTTAACAACCGATTTTTATAACTCTTAATAGCTTTAAGTTGGGAGGCAGAATTTGCTCTGGAAGTGGCTGAAGTGTCTTGTGGCTGCTGGGCTGGGATTTGGGAGGGTCTGGCTTGCAGGCAGGGGAGCCCAAAGGGGAGAGGATGAGTGTTGAGGCTGAAGGAGGTGGAAGGTTCTGGAGCAGACTGTGGTGGTGGAAGGTGCTGCCCCCTCAGAGTGCCCTGTGGGGACAGTCACTGCTCAGCAGGTGACACGGGAGCTGCAAACCCCATCCCTTAGTTTGTCCTTTCCCCCCACCCCTGGGCAGTGCTGCTCCCCAAATCAATTCCCTTTGTCCCCCCTTGTCCCCAGGCACTGAGGGGAATAAAGGGAGCTCTGTTCCTTGGAGTTAATGTCGGCCTGATGGGATGGGCTTTTACTCCCCCTCCTGCTTTTGGAATTAATCAGATATTTTCCTAACTGCTTTACTGGTTTGGAATTGAGATAGGCTGCCTCCCATCTTTGCTCTTTCCTTTCCCCACACAGCCAAATCAAGTCATTTTATAGAAGCAGAGAAACACTTTAACTGGCTTGTATTGTTGATTTTTATGGAGCATCACTTGCATTTATTTCCTTTAATCACTGAAAAACAGACTGAGAAAGTCCTGAGCTCATGTTTGTCTAATAACAGTTCAGAGGTTAATGGGACAATTTGAAATTCATTTGCCTTTTTACATGACTGTGAGACCTCAGATTTTGTGAGCTGCATTGATGGTGTTTTACTGACAAGGCAGAGTCCTAAGTGTGTACCTGCTGTAATAAATACACTGAAGCAAAATGGAATTCACTGGAATCCCTGGGAAGAACTTGGGCTGGAAATCCATTAGGCTGTGAAGAAGGAGAGCTCTGAATTGTCACCAACCACCTCCACATTTACCCAAGGAAGGGTCAGGTAGATGATTTTCAAAGTGAAAATCCTATAAAGGTATTAGCAGGGATTAAGTGTTCTCCCAGGCCTGGGCATTGGGATATTTTTTGGATGCTTTGTAGGTATGCTTTTTTGTAGGATTTGAAACAAGGAATTAACTGTGACCTTTGGCAAAGTGCTTTGGCTTTTGTTTCTTTCCATTTATCAACCACAGGCTTGGGCTAATACCCAGTGACAGGTTTTGGATGCTGCAGGCTTTGGTTAACAAATCATTTGGAGGCATTAAGTGACAAATACCATATAAATGGATATTTTGCAATGCATTGCTTGGCCTGTTGGAGTAATGAGGGGTGTGGGCTCATCCTTGAAGCTGAGGGAAGTCAGTGGGGTCTAATCCAACCAGGACCTGTTTTCTGGGCAGCAAAGCCCCCTTTGTTGGGCACTGCCTCTGGTCAGGAAGTGCCCATGATAATGAAAAGTCTCCAAACGTGGCTCTTAGGTAATAAATAACATTCAGATGATGCAGAGATTGAGAAGTGGCTTTGGATGAGCTGTGCTGTCTCTCTTCAGGCAGCTCCTGCTCCCCCAGGTGGGGACCCCTCCTGCTCCTGCAGGTATTTTGGGGGGTTCTGTGAGTGTTCCAGTGCTGGAGCACCCTGAAGAGCAGGAGCTCTCGACCCCGAGGAGTCAATTCTGTGCACTTGCAGAGCTGATCATCTCTGAATTCCAGATACATTTTCCTAAATCAATATAAATCCATTGAGCTGGCTTCAAAGCTGCCTTTGAACTTGTACGAGTGAAGCTGCCTGAGAAATCCAGATAAAAACAACCCCCTTGAGTTAAATTAATTAATACTTCTAAGTGTGTCAAAAAGAAAGGCCTTAGTGGGAATGTCGTGGTTGGGGGGAGCCAGCACAGCCACTTATCAATCCATACCCATTCCTTTGCATTTGGCCACGTGCAAGCCAAGATCCTTCAGTCCATTTGAACCTCCAACCTTGTGGGAAGAAAATGGTTTCTAAGATAGATTAGTTGGTAATTACATCATTGTTTTATGTAAGAGACCTGGGTGTTTCCATCTCTCAGGGTAGGTGGGGAGTAGCTCTGTGTGTTTGTGCTGCTCAGGATCTGGTGCAGCTGTTAGTTTGGAATAGTGAGATTAAAAAAATGGATTAGCATTAAATTGTATAATATCCTTCCCTTCATCCTCTTCTCCCCAAAATAACAGCCCAGTAATCCCTGCAGCACAAAGAACTGGTCATATTTAAGTTGGAATGTGCCAGCACAGCTCTGCCCTCTTGTGTGTGTACATTCATATCTGTGCTGACAGGAGTAGGGAGTTCTGTGCAGGCAGCACAGCAGGGAACACTTTAGTGCCTACTTTTAAATGGAGTAAATTCATTTTTTGACGATTTTTTTGGAAGTCCTTGGTACCAGGAAAGTTTCTGTTGATTTAAAGCCTCCAGCTCCAGTTTGCTGCTGTGCTGCCTGCAGGTAAAATGGCATCTCCTGGTGTGAATTTAAAAATAATTCTATAAAATTGGTAAGTGGCAGGTTCAGGAAGGGTGGGATTCGTGTTTCTGCACTGAGATCTCTGTGATGCAGAGCAAGCCTCAGCACATCACCTGTGCTCTGTGTTTAGTCATGCAGAGCCCCTCTGATGCCATTCTCTGCCCTCTCCCAGCCACATTCTGGGAATGAATCCCTCCCTAAGGGTTCCTGTTCCTCCCCTTTGCCTGGGAGACAGCCCGAGGCAAGTCACTCTGTCTTAGTTTTCAGCTGCTTAAAGGAGATGTGTCTCACTCAAGAGTCAGCCTTGGTGTTGTCTGTGCAACTTGAGTTTGAGCCTCTGAGTCTGCAGTGACAGAATCACCTGCTGGATTTAGCCCAGCTCTCCAAGAGGGCCCATGGCACAGGAATGATGGCACTGGCTGCACAAGGACCAGCTCACTGAGGGCTTTTGAAATCAAAGATCTCCATTCCCTCCTTCCAGGGCCTGTCCCCTTTCCCACCGATGTTTCCAGCTGCAGAAGCCCTGGCTTTTAGTCACTGTTTATTCATATTTCTCAACAATTTCATTCCCTGCCTGACCATGATTCATTTTTATCCCCATCAGCAGTCGAGGGGGATGGTGGAAATCCTGGTCTGCTCCTGGGATTGTGTAATTAAAGACTGTATTAAAGACATTCCTCTGTAGGGAAGAGCCCAGGCAAACCTGCATCCTGGGCCAGACATCCCACCTGGAAAACTTCCTCCTCAGGCAGCAGGGCAGGAAGAACTCATAAAGTGGGGTCTTGTAGTAGGAAGTGCTGAAATATTTGCCAGACCAGCCTCTGTATTTTTTATGTACAGACATTCTTGAGGTTTTCCTCCAACATAATACCCCTTGGCAGTGGGTGAGGTGAGGTTCTGGGGTTACTCCCCATGGAGTGGGAAGCTTCAAAGAACTGTCGTGCCTGGATTGGTCCTCTCCCTGCTGGAATTTTATTTTGCTTTTTAAGAGGAAAAGCTTCTATTTCAAATTCCTTATATTGCTTTTAGGTTCAATTTCCATGTAAAGCACCTCATGCTGTAGACAGAGAAAGACTAAGCACAGGAATCAAAGCCAGAGGAAGGATTAAGACTGGAAATCCCCAAACCACCGTGCTCCTGATGCTGGAATTAATGAGAAACTGGTTATTTTGGGAATGCCTGCAGCCAGTTTGGAGAAGATCAGAGTTGGGATGCCATGCCAGGGCTTGGGTCCTTGAGTATCCCCAAGCACAGTGTCTGCATCCTCAGGGATTTGAGGATTTCCAGGTAGAACAGCCTAGATTTGTTTTTTTCCCTGTTTTTGTTTCTCCTCTGCTCAGCAGTCAGCACTCAGGGTCAAAATCGGCCTGAGCAGACAGGCTTTCACTTTTCATTTTTTAAGCAAAGAAGACCTTACCTTTTCAAATTCCTTTTTACAGGATTGTTATTAAATTTCACCCCAGTGTTTGAATCAAATTTTGGACTTGATTTGAGCAATAGCAGCCTGAATCAAATTCTTTGTGGGGTAATGATCAGGATAATGTACTTGTGGAAATGTGTGCAAGTCTCACCCCCTCCCAGGTGGATTCAGGGCTGCAGTGGTGTCTCACCAGGCTCTGAAACTGAGGTTTCCCAGTAACCAGACTGGTTGTGCCACTGGGAACTTCACTGTGGCACTGGGAGGTCCAAGGAGATCACAAGTGTATATTTATTTACAGCTCATCCCAATCCTCCCTAAGGTTGGACTCAAGCAGCACACAGCAGGGGACAAATAATTGAATAAATGAATTCTATTAATAAGGCAAATTAATTGAATAATTAGTGTATTTGTCTTGTAATGAAAACCATTTCTGTCTGGAGTAACTCAGAACTTTAAATGTCTTAAATCAGAAACCCCACAGAAATCTGAGCAAGCAACTCTGTGAGATTTATGTCTTGTAAACTAACAAGCGAAAATGCCCTTTTTCCCTTTGCCCTGCTGTATAAATCAGCTTTAAGATACCATTTTCCATCTATCCTTGGCTACTTTTCCTGCAGGGGGAGGTGGAGAGTCAGAAATGGTGCTTTATTTTTGCTCCAGCTGCTGTTTTCCAGGCTCCTCGCAGCATTCCCTGCTCCTGGGGAGCTGTTAATCGACGGGAAGCAGCTCGCAGGGATGAGTTACAGCCAGCCCGGGCTGTGTGTGCGGGGTTTGAGTCCCCCCAGGCCCTGTAAAGAACGAGCAACCACCCGGTTTTAGGGCGTGATTTAAAGGGGTTCCAGCAGCAATTTGCTAACGGGAAAACACAGCGAGAGGGATTAAGCAGCTCCTTTTGTTGTGGTTGTTTATATCCATTTCCAAGGTATCTGCACACAAATACCTGTATTGTCACACATATATTCACTCACACACGAGTGAAATGCAGCTCCCAGAGCCTCCTCTGGGTGCCAGGCTGGGGTGGTTTGTCATGATTACTGAGTCTGGAATACATTCCGGCTCCATTTTCGAGCTCCAAGGATGGAGCTGGGCGTAGGAAGAGCAATGTTCCTGGGCTGGTTTTCTTTACAATGTATTTATGATGCCACAGTCTCAGTAAAAGAGTCAGAGGAAGAAAGAGGGTTTCTTATTGAATTGGGCTGTGCTAGGGATTTGGAGGATGCTCCTTTCACACCAAGGCAGCCTGTTAGTTTTAAATCTTGATAAAAAGATTGATATTAGAGCTTAAAAATGCTCCCTACCCATTTTCATACCTTATTTTGGAAAATACAATTCCCTGGCAGTGCCGAGCTGTTGTGTAGAGGCTCTTTGAGTCTGTGCCTCATTATTTTGATGTTGTTTTGTGCTCCAGGGATGCCCATCCCCTCTCTGTGCCTGGATTTACTCACAGTAGCGTAATTCCTCGTGCTGGCAGCTGGTGAGGCTCGAGGCAAAGAGGAGCCCTGCACAGCTGGGCTCCTCCTCCCAGTCCAAGTTTATTTAACATGGATTTGGGAGCACAGGGCTCCCTTCTGGGCTGTAACCACAGCTATGGCCTGCGAGTGGCAATGATTGTAACCCTGGCAGCAATGTGAGCACCTATCCCCAGGGGGCTGGGCTGGGAGAGAGGGAGGGGATGGGGTCAGTCCCGAGGGAATTCCATGTGCTGCCTCTCAGCTGTGCCTCTGCAGGGACAGTGAATGGCCTTCAGGCTGCTGGGAGTTTGCTGATAAGCAAGTGACCAGAATCACTTGAAAATGGGGACTGAATCCCAGTGCTGGTGCAGTGGAGTGAACCTGGCCCAGTGGTGGGAGCTGATCAGCTCCATCCCTCCTGCCTTCACCACAGCCGAGCTTCCTGCTATGGTTTCTCTGGAGCAACATGCACTGGCTCAGTTAGATATTGGGATACTGGGAAGGAATTGTTGGCTGGGAGGGTGGGCAGGCCCTGGCCCAGTCTGCCCAGGGAAGCTGTGGCTGCCCCATCCCTGGAAGTGTCCAAGGCCAGGTTGGACGGGGCTTGGAGCAACCTGGGACAGTGGGAGGTGTCCCTGCCCATGGCAGGGGGATGGAGGAAGATGAATTTTAATGTTCCTTCCAAACCCAAACATTCTGGGATTCTAAGATGCACTTTATCAAATTCTTCTTTGGTGTAGCTGCCTCAACAGCAAAATGTCACAACAGAGTCTTTGTGATTGCTAGTTTTGAAAATACCTCTGTGTTTGGTGCTGTTTTACAGCATGGAATTTTGCATTAGAATTTGGGAAGGGACGGTTCAGTCCTTTTGGATAACCCTTCCCATGTATGTGGTACCTACCATGATGGATCCAGACTATGGCTCGTGAGGCTACTGCAGAGTAAAAAAAAATTATTAATACTTTTATTAATTATTTTTCTGCAGCTTTTCTGTCCTCTCCTTTTGCCATATGTTATGTGTGCTTCAGTTTATTGTGGATGTTGGTCAGTAACAGGCTCTCCTTTGTGTCTTCTTGAGTCTTTTGCCCCTCTGCTGCTGCTCCAGGCTCTTCTTGCTGCTCTTGCTCAGCTTGGGGTTCAAAGCTGGAGGGACCAGGAGTGAACTGGGACTTGGACCCTTTCCAGTGATGTGGGGTGGAAGGAGGGCTGGGCCTGGATCTGATTATTTCATTCTGATGAGACTAAAACCTGCTCCTGAGCCCCCTCTCAGTGCTGCTGCTTTAACAATCATTTCCCCCACGAAATCTGATAAGAGCCTTCCGTGGATTCTTTTTTCCCCTCCTCTCTTTACAGCAATTTAAAAGCCCTTTTATTAAATCTAAACCCTGCTGTTTGATAGTTCATCTCTAAGCTGTAATTACCCAATATGAAGATACAAGCACAAAATAATTTCCTAGGGAGGTTTACACAAAAAGGCATAATTCTCATTATTATTTTTTTCGGTCCTTTGAGAAAATCTATAAGAGGATGAATAAAGGGAAGAGCGATGACAGAGCAGCAGAGATCCAAACCTGATGATCTCACTCTGATTCTGTCAGGGTTTCTGCTCCAGTGGCTCCTTTAAAGGAGCACTGTCAGAAAGAAAAATCACAGTGCTGGAAGTGGCTCCTGCAATCAATCACTGGCCAGCGAGAAGGTGGGGATCACATGGATTCCCTTTGGAGTTCAATCAAAACACACTTCAGAGGTATTTAATCATATATTTGGTGCCTGGCTCCCTGGTGCAGGGCTTTTGTAATCCCACAAAAGAGAGGCCAAAAGACAATTATGCCAGTTATAAACTCTCTTTCCTGTAGATACCAAGTTTTGGGATTAATTGTGTTTTCCTGGACTGGCCCTTGGGCAGATTGATTTACAGAAAATGGTGGCTTTTTGTTTCTTCACTCCTGGAATGAGCTAAACTACCATTTTCTAACCTGTGCCCAGGCAGTGCCTGGATTATTGTGAGGGCTCTGCCAGAGGGGACGAAGGAAAGGGTGTCTTCATCCAGCACTGACACAGGAGAAACTCCTGGAGGACCCTGTGCTGAGGAAGGTGTTTTATTCCCTTTCTCCAAAGCTGAGTCTCAAACGCCCAGGGGTTTGTATTTCCCTTTTCCTCAGGAAAAGGCGGTGACCCCTTGCACTGGGACAGCCCTTCTCAGCAGGCTGGGGGGGAGAGAATTGCACCAGGAGCAGGAATCCCACTGCTCTGTGGGAAAACAGGACTGCAGATAGGCTGGTTGTGCCTCTGGAGAGGTGTATAAATAATTCCCATTCATTCTTTCTGCAGCTCTTTAGAGTAAAGAGCCTGGTAATAAACCTTCACTTCACACAGCCATTTTTTGGGATCAGATGTGTTCCTGTGTCAAATTTGATCATAAATTCAGACACCTGTGTTGAAAAAATCAGAATTGTTTGCCTGTTTGCTTGTCCTAGGGAGAAAGGAACCAAAAAAGGAGATACATAGCCCCTCAGTCAGGTTTGTTGCTGTTTCCAAATGAGTTTGAGGAGCATAAAAACTCCACGTGTTTTCCCAGTTCCACAGTCATCCTGAGCTCGCAGGATCACCAGGCTGGTTTATCTCTGCAGATGTGAACATTGTTCACTCCTGGGTTTGGTGGTGGGTCTTGATTTCTGTTTTCTCTCCATCCCAGCACTTTTAGGCCACTCCTTGGGTTTTACCCCTTCCTTTGCATCCCGATGTTCTGCTCAGCCCTCACTCTGACATTCAGCATTTCTTCCTTCCCCTCCCTGTTCCCAGCAGGCATTTCTGTGGTGTGGGAGTGGAGTGTAACATCCCTCTTGTCTTACAAGTGTGAAAAAGCTCTTTCCTTCAGGAATTAAACCACCAATCTTCCATCCACTCCCTGTGCTCTGAGCTCAGCCCTAACCACTGGTGTATGTTTTAGCCTTTAATGGTGCTTTTTAACCTTTAATGGTGCTTTTTAACCTCCCAGTAAAGCCTGGCTTGCAGATGCTTGAAGAACCCATAGGGAATGTCTGAAGGGTCTTCTGATTATTGCCTATTTCAGACAGTTGCAGGATATTCTAATTTGAAGCTGCAATAGTAGGCACAAAATCCTGATGGATACTGTAGTTTTGACTGGTAGTGGGGTATCTATGGTTAAATAGGGTTTGCAGTGTTTGCCCCTATAGCCATACTTGCAGAAGAAGGTGGGAAGTGCCCAGGTGTGCCAGGATTGGTGTTCTGTGTCGGGTAGTGGCACCAGGACATGCCAGGCAGGAAGGGCACACGTGTCCAGCTGCTTCCATAAAAATGGGCTTTGGGTTGGAAGGGACCTTAAAACCCATTCAGTTCCACCACCTTCCACTGTCCCAGGTTGCTCCAAGCTGTGTCCAACCTGGCCTTGGACACCTCAGGGATGGGGCAGTGCATTTCCAGCACCCCCAAGAGCCATGTCCCTTGGAAAAGGAAAACCCTGTCAAACCCTGGCACCCACAGTAACTTCCACAGGGGCGTCATTGCAGTGTGCTCAGGAATTATGGAGGGGCTTCAGAACAGCAGCACTCCAGGTCTGGCTGAACTAATGGGCTTGCAATCCATTTGTAGCTGCTTGGGCAGCCTCTGGACTCTTCCCTTCATGGTTTCACTCTAAGAAGGACTAATGGAAAACATAAAGCCATCAGAAATCACTTAATCTGACCTGGGAACACGCACAGTAAAATGCCTTACTTATTAGGATGCAGATATTCCACAGTGGAGCAGAATTTGGGAGCATTTGGATCTCTAATCTTTGTGTTTCTGTAAGCTCTGCTTGTTTGCACTCCTCTGGTTTGGATTGCTCTTTTGTTTGCATTACTTCATTGTTTGGATTACTTCTGTGTTTGTTTGGATTACTTTTCTGTTTGGACTGTGAGTTTTCTGTTTGGTTTAGGGGAGTTGAACCTCCTTTAGAAGGTATTTGACCTCAAATTGCCGGTGTGCCCCCTGAAATCTCTGCTCTGATATAAATCTGTCTGGATATTCTGAAACTGAGGAAAGGAAAAACAAGAAAATGAGAAAAGGAGGTGCTTTCCAAGTTGGTTTTAGGAGCTCTCAGTGATCCTGGACTTGGTGTGGGCTGGGTGGGAGAGCCTCGTGTGCTTGAGAGGTGATTAAAGCTCGGCTTTTCCAGACGATAACACTTGGTACCAGTGATGTCTCCCTGCATTATCCAGCCCTTCCAGCTGCAGACTTTCTTCCTCCCACCTCACAGGGACCTGACCCCCAAATCCCCCGCTCTGCTCTGCTCGTGCTGCACCCAAAGCGCTGCCAAGGGAGGAGGTGTTGGGGCTGTGCCCCCCAGCCTCGCCTGGCTTTGCTCCTGCACTTGTGTCACGGTGCTGCCTCTCGCCCAGAGGTTTTTGGGGGTTGCTATGGTTACCCTGTGCCGCCCCTGAACCGCAGCCAGCATATTTGCAGCCCCGATGGAATGCAGAGCAGCGCCCTACACTTGTGTAACCCCGGTGTGGGGATGGCTCCTTGGGGCCTCAGCATCCCCTCCCTGCAGGGTGCCAGGGCACCAGGCTCCCTCCTCCCCTCCATCACCCCTCTGCGTGCCAGTCTCCTCACATGGCTCACACTGTGGTGCCTCATGGTCCCTTTGCAGTCTCAAAGACCTGGGTTTGACCCTTTTAAATTATTCACACCTTCAGACAGGCAGCATCTCCCCAATCTCCTTTTGTGTGTATCACTCGTTTCCTGCTCAGTCACTCCCAGGAGTTTATTTTGAAGACCTTTGATTCTTCTGCCCTAGTTTCCAAGTGTGAATCCAACACATTTCCTCCAAGCTGCTTCTTGCCTATTTGAAAAAATCCATTTCCCCCAAAATGTTGCTGTTGAATTAAAATGTGTGCATGGTCAGTGCTTGGAGCTGTTTCCTCCAGGATCTGCCCCAGAAGGAGTCGATGCCTCAAGGTTTTTGGGATCCCAGACTGGTCTGGGTTGGAAGGAACCCTAAATCCCATCTAGTTCCAACCCACTGCCATGGGCAGGGTCAGCTTCCACTAGGCCAGGTGGAAGTTTTCTGCTCAGAGGTTTTATGTAGTGTCTGTCCTGAGTGAGGCATTTTCTATACCTGTTTGAGAAGTGAAATAAACCCAGGCCCTGGTTAGATTTCCACATTCCAGCCTTCACCTGAAATCACTGATTGCTGCAGTGGCACTGCTGGGATGAGCTGCCTTGTGCTGGGGTGGTGGGGAATCTCTGGCCCAGGGTCTCTGCTGACTCCCCCTGTCCTGTGGGTGTTTTTCATGTACAGCACCGGAGCTGCCCATCCTGGAGAGGAAGAACTGGCTGATTTATCTGCTCTATGTCCGCAGGGACTACGAGGAGTGCAAGGTAAGAGCTGCCTCAGGCACTTCCCATGGGGGTTTAGGTTAGTGATGTTATAAGAAAATAGTTTTCTTGACAGTTTTCAAAGCACCCTCCTTCCTGAGTTCTTTTGGAAGAAGGGGACCAAGAGAAAATCCAAGTAAAAGGACTGCAATGTTCTCAAATCCTTGGCTGCCTCCAGGATCCGTGTGTGCAGCTCTCTGGAGCAATCTGTGAGCTCAGATGTCTTTAGGAGTGGAAAAATGGAAAGAACAGCAAACCCCTCTTGTTCCAAGTGATGGATTTGGTTTTCCAAACTGATAATAAGGCAGTTCCACAGTGCAGGTCTCTGGATGGTACTGCAGAGATGCTATGAAAACACTCCAGCTGAGAAAAACATTACCACCAAGTGTACATAAAAAATATCCTGCTTACCCTTGAGCAAAATTCTTTCTTTTTACACATGATCCATTGCACCCTTTAATTCTTCTTGGATTTGGAAGTGGTTGTTTATTTGGAATTATAACAGTTCATGGACTAAGGAAATGGTAAATTATTGTTAGACAGTGCTTTCCTGATAAAATGAACATGAGCTGTTGAAGATGAAGAAGACCAGGCTGGGTGAGGGTTGGAGCAACCTGGTCTAGTGGAAGGTGTCCCAGTTCTTACTTAACAGAGCCAGAGGGCTGGGTCACCAGCACAGTCATTTCCTCTAAGGTCTTGGTTTGAACAGATAAAACAGAAGTTGGACTAGTCCTCTAAACAGAAAATTGTTTCCCTTTTTTGTTGTCTGGCTGGATTACTTGATGTAAGTTGTTGTGATGGGGTGTAGAATCACAGAGTGCAGGAAAGGAAACCAGAGAAAATAACAAGTGGATGATATAATGGCAACACTGACTTCTCCATGTCTTCATTAGTCATGGAAGCAAGGAAAATAAAGGGGGAAAGATCAAAAGCAGACAGCTCATAAATACTCCTCTGCTTTGCTGGCCAAGGAAAAGGCAGCAAAGCCTTCCCTGAGAGCTCCCTGAACAGGGTTTCTGCAGGAACATTGGAAGGGTTTGGCACCAGCCCATAGCAGGGGAAATGCCCTTCCATCCTTTTGCCTGGATGTGAGGGAATCATGCTCAGTGGCCTAATTAATTTTGGTCTTTCCCACTCAGTGCTTTGAAATGCTCCCTTTCTAACCTGGTTTTGAAAACTTCTCTATTTTTCAGTGGTCTAAAAGGCCATTAAAAGCTGTTTATTTACCAGCATCTCCCCAAAGTTAAGGCATTGGACTGATGTTAACCCTTTCAGTGCCCCTCCAGCACGGTGCAGACAGAGCCTGTGGCTGCAGCATCCCCTGGGATCACACAGGGACTGGTTGGTCCCCTGCCAGTGTGTCTGAATTCTACCTGTGGCTTACATAAACCTGGGGGGAAAGCTGGGATTACAGACCATATTTCTCATCTCAGGGCCTTCTGCTGTGGGATTTTTTAGGGTTTATGGAATTAATCAGATCTCTCTAAAAGATAGCTCTCTATTGCCCTCTCTTGCTCTGAGAATCTGAGCTTGTGCAGATGGAGCAATACAGAGCATCCAAATGGAGATGTGTGCTTATTTCTGAGTTGAATGTTCTACAAAAATGCCCTCTGTAAATTGTGCAGGTAAATTAGCAGATACAGGTGAGGGAAGAGCAGCCCAGCCTTGTTCTTCCTTTCCTTTCCTCTCTTTTTCCTAGTGAGGATTCTCAGTAATAGCTGTCCTTCCTCTCAATAATAACTTCTCAATTAATATCTTCTCAGTAATAACTTTCTCAATTACAGTTTTCCTTCCCTGTGCTGTTTCTGAGGTTCAGTTTTCAGGTCCTTCTCTTACATCCCTCTCAGAGCCAGGGGCTGCTGGTACTGCCCAGACACCTCTGGAACACCACGTTATTCTTACCTCCCTGTATCTCCTCCACTTCTGCTCAAAGGTGGAGTCTCAGGGCAGAAACGATGCCCTTGGTTCCTACCCTGAGTGTTCACCCTCCCAAAAGTCCTTCTTTTGGACCAGTTCTATAATTTCAGGTCATGTGTGACTGTGGAATGTGTCCAAGCTGCACCCTCACCCCAGCCATGCAGCCAGCAGAAATTTACCTTTCCAGCAGGTTTCTTTCCCCATGTATTCCTCATTTGTTCATTTGGCTTTCACTGACTCAGCTGCAGTTGCTCCAGTTCAATTTATTCCTTCACAAATGGCCTGCAGTAGATACCCTTATCAGCAGATGCCCTTCTCCAGAGGGGCCTCGTGGCATTTCCCCCAGGCAGGATCTGATTATCCTTGGGAACAGGAATGAAGAGAGGAATCCTGAAAGGGCCACGGTGTTCCTGGCACGGAGCTCTCCCCTGGGCACCCTGTGGTTGGCACAGCCACAGTCCAGTGCCCGTGTTACAGGTGGGGTTGTGGTTTCTGGGAGTGAAACCAGATCAGATCTCTGGTCAAATGGTGCAAGTTCACACCTCTGGTCCTTGCAGGCTGTCATCAAGGAGCAGCTCCAGGAGTCCCAGGGGCTCTGTGAATACGCCGTCTACGTCCAAGGTATGTCCAGAAGTTCATTTGGCTCCAACAAGTCACCCCTGATTTGAGGTGGAGTGAACAGTAAGGAGGGAAACACAATTGTTAAGTAAAAAATATATGGGTTTTTTCCCCTCTGCTTGCTCTGTCTGATTCTGAAATGTGGGATTCCCACATGAAACGGGCAGGTCAGGTTTTGTTCTCTCTGTGTTTTCCTGCCTGGCCTCCCTTGGCCTTAGTGCCTTGGTGTGTGTCTGGTGGTGTTACTGATGCCTGTTTGCTGTCAGAGCTCCCCCCCTCAGGTGATTGTTGTCTCCCTCTTGGCTCTAAGCATGGAATTCTCTTCCTGCCCTGCCCTCTGGTCCCTAAAAAGCATCCCCCAAAACTTGGCACTCCAATTCCAAGTGCCATGGTGGGGACAGCAGAGATTTGCTGGGTTACTGTAGGATTTGGGGAGGGGAGAAACCCAGACTGCATCTGTACAAGCAAATGCCCAGGGTTTGAGCTTCAGGCCTGAGTTCTGACCCCCAGATTTGTGCAGGAGGGGGAGCACCAAAGGAGTGTTGCTGTAATGTATCTGTACCCCCCTTCTTTCCCTGCTGTCAGAGGCATGTTTTTCTGCAGATAATGGGCTAATTTGCCTGTTCTGTGTTGTTTTACAGCTTTGATATTTCGCTTGGAGGGGAAAATTCAAGAATCTCTTGAACTTTTCCAGACATGTTCCATTCTGAACCCTCGGAGCGCTGACAACCTCAAGCAGGTGGCACGATCCCTGTGAGTGGGCTTTTGCTGTTTCTCTTTGATGTGCCACCCAGGACCTTCCACGTTTTGTTTTTCTCCCAGACTGCTTAATTCCAGACATGTTTCCTCCTTATCTGCACTTGGGTTGGCTCCCAGAAGCGTGGGTTGTTCTTTAAGCAGGATCTCTGCTATCTGCCTGGCTGATACCGTGTTTGCTTTTTCTCTGGGCTTTGAGCAGAGAGGTGACACTGATTTCTAGTTCACAGCTACAGGTGCTGACCTGAGCTGGGCAGACTTGCCCTACAGACCCCCTTTCTGTCTCTGAATGCTCTGTTAGGTCAGCTGTCTCTCTCTTTGGAGACAAAGGCAGGCTGCAGAGTCTGGGAATTCATTCCCTGCATCCCCAGTAACGTCAGGATGGATGACCTTGGCCCTGAGAGGGAGGGCTGAGATCGCTGAGATTTTAAACTTCTCATGCAGCTCTCTGGAGAACCAGCAAACAGCACCATTTCTCACTGGCAAGAGGTGACAGTGGCTGCACAGCAGGGTCTGAAAGCAAGAAAACCAAAAGACTGGCAATCCTTTTGCAGGTTTCTCCTGGGGAAGCACAAGGCAGCCATTGAAGTGTACAACGAGGCAGCGAAACTCGATGAGAAGGACTGGGTGAGTGTCCAGGGAGCTGCAGGTGGTTGGGGAGCTGTAAACTCATCCCAGGGCAGGCTGAGCTCCCCCTGCCTGTGCCCTGAGCCTGGCTGGGCTCACAGGAGCAGAACCCCACACCTTGTCTTGGGGCACTGAGAGTCACCAGCACGAGCTTTGCAAAGGATCAGTTTTAGCACAACCACAGCTGTACTTTGAGGGAAGTGTGGGAAGAGTTTGGAAACCCCAGTTGTTAAAACTCACTCGAGTAATTGGGAAAGCTTTTGTGATGCAAAACACCATTGAAAACACAGCAGCAGTGATTAGATTAGCCCTTCTGTATAAAAAGAGAGAAGGAAGAGCGTTGCAAAGGGAAAGGTGTGACAGTGGGTGAGAGCAGAGAGGACTGGGAGCTCCTGCAGGTGACTGTTTTGCCTGCAGCAGTGTTGTGAGAGAGGCTTGCAGTGTGTGAGCTCACTCATTTGTTGCTCAGTACATGTAAAATTCAGGATATGAGGATATCTTTGGTTTTATTCATCTTAGCCAGTGCCAGACAACTCAGAAACCTTTTCTGCCCTGGGTCTTCTTCCCACCTGCATTCCCTTTGCTAACCAAGCCCTTGGCATCCTGCAACCCTCTTTACAACCCAGCAGGCAGCTGTCAGTGGGGATTTTGATGAGTTATTTCCCATTCCTGGCTCAGCACTGGAAGCAGAGCCAGCCAGTGCTCTTCCCTTGTTCTGCAAGCTGCAGCAACCAGGAGTCACTGCTCAGTGCTGTCTCACACAGCTGGAGAGGCTGCAGGGAGGAAAATGCCATGCCAGGGGGGTTAATGAGGAAAGAAGAGACTTTCCTGTGGAAGGTCAAGGCTGTTTAAGCTGGGGAAGCAGTGAAATGTCACCAGAATAGAAACAAGGAATGGGGACTTTGCTTTTCAGCTCCCCAAAGTGTGCTGGGATGGGGAAGGTAGCAGGTGCTCATATGTTAAACTGTGGGTGGGCAATGAGAGGCAAGGACAGTCTCTACAGTGCCACCAGAGTGTTTAGGATCCCTAAATGATCTTCCTACTCTGTGTTTAGGATGTTTGGGAAGCCAGAGGGATATCAGCCCTTCTGGTGCTCGACTTCTGGTTGGGAAATTCAGGCACATCTTCCAGTTTAGTCCAGCTGTGCATATCCCAGTGATGTACAGCTGGACTGGGAGCCACCCCTGAGGGCAGTGTCCCTGGTCTGGGAGGGTGACATCATGGGGAAGGCACCAGTCTGTGCTCCTTGTTCTCTGAAGAGAAATTTTTGATCTCTCTGAAGGGAGATTTGTCATTTCTGTGTGTTTTGTCTCAGTGGCCTGTAATCCTTCCTGTACAATCCCACTCAAGCTCTGTAGGTGCCTGAAGTCACTGGAATTTGTAGATTTACTTGCTGTGCAAAGCAGGAGGGGTGTGGGCAGGCACAGGGGTCAGTGCTGACTGTTCCTGCTGTGGGATTCTCTGTGTCATACCTTGTGCTGATTTGGTTTGGCCTTTTTTACATACAGGAGATCAGCCACAACCTGGGGGTGTGCTACATGTACCTGAAGCACTTCAACAAGGTAATGCCAGTGGGAAGCAGGATGCATCCCAAAAGTTTCACACTCTTTGGGAGCTTGGAGTGGGTCCTTTGCAGCCATAGGTATCAAGGGGGGTTGACTTCAACCTTTGTTTCTGGGAGCAAAGGTTTGTGAGCTGTTCCTGTTTGTTGCTGAGTTACTTTGAGTCAGCTGCAAGTCAGGGAGGTTGGATAAAGGGAGCCTGTGGCAGGGCACGAGGCTTTTTCTGAAATTCAGGATTTTTCAGAGAGCATTTCTGGTTTTAAACAGAATGTTTGAGAAACCTCAAACTAGACAGAAAACCAGCTGTGCTCCAACAAGAGCTGCTTCTGTCTCTGAGCCTTTTAAAGCCAGACCCTTCAATAGTGCTGGCTTTGTAGGGACAGCAATGCAGATCCATCCTCCTGAAGCAGAAGGTGTGATGGTGAAGCCCCAGACCATCTCCCCAGCTCAAACTGCTGCACCTCCTGCAGAGTTCTGGAAGGAAACCTGCTGCCCCTTGGGTCTGCCAGGGAAGAGTTTTGGGCTTGGGCTGCTGGAGGTGCAGCAGGCACATTTTTCCCTCCCTGGAAAGGTTTTGCTCCTGTGTCTGAAGCTCCTTTTACCCCAAGCCTGGAGCAGAAGTCACAGAAGAGCACAGCTGCAGTGTGGGCAGCACTGTTTGAGCTTTGGAGCTGACAAAGCACTGCCTGGAAGCTGAAATGGAGTTTTATTCCCAGGTGTGAGCACAGCATTCCCAGCTCCTCACTTAACCATCCCCTGGGTGCTGGTGGTGAGCACTGGGCTGCCTCTGATCCAGTTGGTGAGGGAAAAACCAGCATTTAGAACCTTTTTGTTTGCAGTTGGGCCCTGCTGCTCCTCCTGGTGGGTGCTGTGGCCTGTGCAGCATTCCCTGTCAGACCCCCCTGGGGCACAGGTTCACACCTGGGGTTTGTTGTCTGCACTGACACCTTCCCAGCTGGGGCCTGCCCACATCTCTGGGGTTTTCACCTGGCACTCCATGCTCACTGCTGGAATAAGCAGTTTAGGGAAGGGTAGGCTGTCAAGTACCTGCTCACCTGACAGATCTGGAGCTTCCCTCAAACCAAACAAACTCAAATCCAGGAAGAGGGCCCTTCTTCTCTCCTTCTTGGGAGGCCATTGCCTCTAGCTTGGTTTGAAGCACGTTGTGTTGCCTTTTCCTGCCCCTCAAAGCCCGTGGCTGCTGCTGCAGAGCTTGTTCCAGCAATTAGCTGGGCTGGGTTTTGTGTTCTCTGGGCTCAGGGGGTGTTTGTTGGCTCTTCTCCTTCCCTGGCTCTGGCTCTGCTCTTGGGCTGCTGCTTCACTGGGGGCTCTGTAATCACTTACCATTTTTTGTTCTTCCCTCTGGTTGTGTCTTTAGGCACGAGACCAGCTCAACAATGCCCTGGAGCTCAACAGACACGACCTGACTTACATGATGCTGGGGAAAATCCATCTCTTGGAGGGGGAGGTGGATAAAGCCATTGAAGTCTACAAGAAAGCTGTAGAGTAAGACATACCCTTTCTTCCATCTGCCCATTCCCATCTATGCCAGGAGAAAATTGATTGGTGTCCCAGATCTGAATTGAGGCCATGATTAAAAAGCTAATGGTAATTATAGAGTCTGTGAGCAAAGCTGGCATTTCCAAGCCCTTCAGCTGTCTCTGCTCTCAGCTGTGGTCCTGCTCCTGCTGCCAGTGTGGCGGGGAAGGAGGGAGCTGCCAAAAAAGGGGAATAACAAACGGATGGAGATGCCTGGGAGCAAACTGATCCAAAGCTGACTTCATCAATCCCAAAGGTTTATCTCCCCAGAGGATCTCACCCTGATTGCCTGTCCCAGAGCCTTGGCTGGGTCTCACATGCTGCCTCCCCTCGGGGTGGTGTGTGGTTGGGAGCTGTGAGGGTGAGACAGGAGGTGGGGTGGGGCACAGGGAGTTTATCCCACCCCATCTCTGCTCCTCAGTATCCACTCAGGGCATTGCTGAGCATTTAAGGTGTAGCTTTGGAATGGAGGCCAACACCAAGGGAAGGCAGGAGCATGTTGGGAGCTGCAGGAGGAGCTACCCAGTGTTCCCTTACACATCTGCCTTTGGCTGGCTGAGCTGGGTGGGCACTGGGACTAATCCACAATGTGTATTACGTAAATAATCCTTGCTAAGCATCTTACCAGGTTTGTGTATCTTATCCCAGTGTTCCCCTGCCCTCCTTTCTTCCTCATTCTTGCGTTTTTTCTTCTCCTCTGCCTATTATATTTTCCTTGCTGTTTCCAGTGCCAGGATAATCTGGTTTTCCATGTTTCTATACCACCAGGCACAGGCAGTTTGTTCTGGTTGAGCTTTAGAGGTGCCAGTGTGAGTGTGCAGATCAGATTTCCCAAGTTTTGGCAGCAGGGAGTTGCAAATTGACGTGAGGCCACACGTGGTGTCTCACTCTGCTTTTTCTTTTTGTAATATTTATTTGTAATCTTTTTATGGGGTGAATTAAAAGTCTGATGAGGAGTGTGTATAGGATCCATCAGAAATGCTGAGCACTGCCTCTCCTGTGTGGCCTGAGAGGCTTAGGATGGATGGATTTATGGGGTGGTTTATGGGAGATGATGGAAAATCACATTTTATGTTTCCAGGTCACTGATGCAGACTCACTTTGCAGCCTAATAAACCCACGTTATCTTATTACATGTCCAGATCTCTCCCACAGAGCCTTGTTGCCTTCCCACTGGTGTCCAGAGGAGCTTTGGGAAGCTGAGGTGTTGTGTTATTCAAAGGAAGTCCCCGCGGTGGCAATTGTTCTAATGTTTGTGTTTAATAATAACAGTGAAATGAATTTCCTGGAGTGGTACAAATGTAATGTAGCATCACAATTCCATGTTTGTTTTGACCTTGTTCTGGAAGGGCTGATAAGCAAACCCAGCCCTCCCTCTGACTTTTGTGTTGCAGGTTTTCTCCAGAAAACACAGACCTCCTCACAGCCCTGGGCTTGCTGTACCTGCAGGTACTGAAGGCTGTTAGATATCACCTGGCCTTCATTGTTTTCTAAATAATTTCTGTCCACCCCCCCATGACTTGCACATGTTTCTTTAAAGACTGAATTTAACAGGACAGAACTCGCTTTTCTGTATCTTCTTGTTACTGCTGAAAGAAGTTGATTCCCTGGACCAGAGCCAGAGCAGGAATTCTGTTTGGCAACCACCCTAATTCTGTTATAAATCCTCCAAATATAACAAAACCTGACTAGTCATTACCTTGTATCTGCAGCAGGACTCTTGCAAGTTATCCCACAAAAGCGGCGGTGAAATTGTGTTAATGCACCGCAGAGGAAAATGGGAATCGATTTAAATAACAAAGGGGTGCTTATCCCTGGGTCTGGGAGGTGGATGGGAGGGCCGGTGGATTGTTCCAGAAATAACCCTGCCCAAAGAGTGAACCAGCAAAGAGGAACAGGCAGTAGTGGAGGAGGAGGAGGCCACGGGGATGCCCCAAGGGCTGGAGCCCCTCTGCTCTGGAGCCAGGCTGGGAGAGCTGGGGGGGCTCACCTGGAGAAGAGAAGGGTCTGGGGAGAGCTGAGAGCCCCTTGCAGAGCCTAAAGGGGCTCCAGGAGAGCTGGAGAGGGACTGGGGACAAGGGATGGAGGGACAGGCCAAGGGGGAATGGCTTCCCACTGCCAGAGGGCAGGGTTGGGTGGGATACTGGGGAAGGAATTGTTGTCTGTGAGGGTGGGCAGGCCCTGGCCCAGGTTGCCCAGAGAAGCTGTGGCTGCCCCATCCCTGGAAGTGTCCAAGGCCAGGCTGGACAGGGCTTGGAGCAACCTGTTCGAATGGAAGGTGTCCCTGCCCATGGCAGGGGTGGAACTGGATGAGCTTTAAGTGAAATCAATTGAAAACACAGATTTCACAGGATGGTTTGTTTTCACAAACACAGGATGGTTTGGTTTGGAAGGGACCTGAGAGCTCACCTGGCTCCAGTCCATAGGGGTTCAGTGATTCTCACCTGTCAGGTGCTCATTTATGGCCAGTCAGGCCCACCAACACCTGCAGTCAATGGGAAGACAAGGGAAGGGTTCTCACCTCAACAGAAGAGCTCTGGGGAGGGAGGCAGTTGTGGTGAGGGAACTGAGGGAGTGCAGAGTAGCAATCCACAGCCTCTTTTCTGGGATAAAGGAGCAGAGAACTGTCAACCCCGACCTCACTCTTGTATGGAAAAATCACACCACAAACTCTGTGGAAACCTTTGCTTGGGTCAGAACAGTGAATGCAGCCTAGCAAAGGCAATTTTGGAATCTGCTCTGTGAAGGATCAAACAGAAACGTGTGTGTGTGTCATGGGAGCACTGTAAAATTCACTTCTCTGAATGTGTCCCTGAACCAGAAACTCTAGTGCTCACAAAGCATGAGTTCTCCTTCTTAACCCCCCTTATTCCTGAGTTCCTGATGCATATTTCCTTCTTTTCCCAGACTGGGGAATACCAGAAGGCTTTTGAACACCTTGGGAATGCCCTTACGTATGACCCAGGCAACTACAAGGTACGGTGAGGAGTGGGGACAGTGATGGGACAGCTCCTAAAGCCCATTGCAGCCTCACAGCTCTGCCATCTCTGTCCAGGGCCTGGAGGGGCTGCAGGGGATCATGTCCAGAAAGCTGGGTCTGAAATCCATTTCTGAGACGTTTCCCTGGGTGGGGAGTTGGGGGTGAGTGCAGGTAGGAAAGGGGAGGAGGCAGAAGGTGGGATGTTAGAGAGATCCCTTTGGGGTTTACCCTGAAGTTGCACCAAATCCAGGTGGAATTTACTTTGGAAGGAGAGTCTTCTAGACATTGTTTCCACAGTCCCAGGAGCTGGGCTGGGTCCCGTGACAGGGAGCACAGCTCCAAGTGATGCTGCATTATATTATTCTCCCATCTGCTGGTAATCCTGTCTGGCCTTCCATTCCAGCTGCTGTGTATATTCCCTTGGCTTTGCCTGGAAAGATGAGCTTGGCATCTACATTTCATTCCTGATTGTGGAACTGCTTCCCTTTTTGGGGGTGTTCCTTCATTTCTCTCCCTTTCTCCCTGTTGACAGTGCAGAGCATTGAAATGTGTGGCTGACAAACAGGAGTTATTGTGAAGACACCTTTACACTTACAAATTTTACTTGTCACTGTGAAATCTTATAAAGGACTTAACTGGTGTGGGTTAAATATAGTGTGTTGTACTCACTTCCTTTTTTTCCCCATGCATATTCCCACTAATTTGCAGTATCAGCCAGTCAGTGTTAACTAGCAGAGCTTTGCATATGTCTGCCTAGAGTATGTTTTGCTCCCCATTTAACTTGTACCAGAACTATTTCTATCTCTGCTTGGTGGTAAAAAGAATCCATTAGTGCCTAGATCTTCTCAGGGACTCAAACTCTAAGAAATACTTTTGTCACCCCCAAAAATGCACTAAAATATTATCATGTTGTGATATGGATAGAATCCCAGAATCCCAGCCTGGTTGGGGTTGGAGGGCACCTTAAGGATCAGTGAGTTCCACCCCGTGCCAGGGGCAGGGACACCTTCCACCAGCCCAGGGTGCTCCAAGCCCAGCCCAGCCTGGCCTTGGACACTTCTGGGGATGTGTTCCAGCTTCTCTGGGCAGATTCATTCCTGAGTTATGGTGAGGATAGTGCAGGAAGGAGCAGACTCAGGTCCTCTTTTCACCCTGTGTTCTGTGTGATGGGAGATTTGAGTCCTCATCTCCCCACCGCTGGTCTGGGCAGCCCTTACAAGAAAACACCCCAAAAAGTTAAACAGTGGCTCATGCGATGGTTTTAGTTTAATGATTTAGCCGTGTTTTGGTCCCTGAGTGTGTCCCTCCTGTGCCCCCAGGCCACCCTGGCTGCTGGCAGCATGATGCAGACCCACGGTGACTTCGACGTGGCCCTGTCCAAGTACAAGGTGGTGGCCGGTGCCGTGCCCGAGAGCCCCCCCCTGTGGAACAACATCGGCATGTGCTTCTTCGGCAAGAAGAAATACGTGGCTGTAAGGGTCCTGCCCCCACTGTTCTCCCTGCTGTGGCAAGCTTGGGGCAAGCACAGGATTGCTGTGGGGCAGAGGCAGGGGGTCTGTCCTGGGCAGGCTGTTACAGCACGTTTATCCCTGGTTTTTCAGGCTATCAGTTGCCTGAAGAGGGCAAACTACCTGGCTCCCTTTGACTGGAAGATCCTCTACAACCTGGGGCTGGTGCACCTCACCATGCAGCAATATGCCTCAGCCTTCCACTTCCTGAGTGCTGCCATCAGCTTCCAGCCCAAGATGGGAGAGCTCTACATGCTCCTGGCAGGTATGTGGTGGCCCTGCCTTGGGCAGGGGTGCAGCTCAGGGGGTGCAGCAGCACAGGGCAGGCAGGGTGGGCTGCAGTGAAGGAACAGTGCACACAGGCTTCAGTAAGAAGCAATTCCCCAGTCTGTTCTCTCTGGGGTGAATAGGAGGTTGAATTGCAGTCAGATCCACGTTAAACATTGGAAAAGACATTATGTGTGTGAGTTTGGGGTTGGGGTGCCTAAAGAGTGGGTGTGGATTTCCAGCTCTGGACATTTTTGGCATGAAATGAGACAGATGTGTCATAAGTGACATCAAGAGCATATTTGGATTAGAGATCAGGAAGAAATCATTTACTCAGAGCAGGGTGAGGTACTGGCACAGGTTGGCCAGAGAAGCTGTGGCTGCTCCAAGTGTCCAAGGTTGGATGGGGCTTGGAGCACCCTGGGATAGAGAAAGGTGTGCCTGCCCATGGCAGGGGGTGGAATGAGGTGAGCTTTATGGTGCTCCCAGCCCAGGCATTCTGTGATCAGCAGGGTTGATCCTGCCAGCAGTCCAGACAGCCCTGCTGGCACCTGTTTTATGACTGAATGACAATCAGCACTGTCCTAAAAATGAACTCCTTGTGAAACAGCAACTTCCATGTGTGTGTTTTGCTTTGGTGCAGTTGCTCTCACCAACCTGGAGGACATTGAGAATGCCAAGTGTTCCTATGAACAAGCTGTGGCCCTGGACAGGTGAGTGTCCCCCAGAGCTGTCACCTGTGTGCCCGTGTGCCTCGGCCTCCCTGTCCCTGCTTCCCCTGGCCCCTCACTCTGCTTTGGCCCTACATGGTGTGCAGTGGGGAAACATTTTTGTTTCTGTGCAAGTGACAGTGTTAAATCATCATCTTTTTTTTTATAATTCAAATCAGCTCTGAAAAATGAAAGGGAATTTTATTAGAGACCAACCCAAAGCTGGTTTTTGTTTTGCTGTTTGGTTGGTGAGTCAGTGGTGATGACTTTGGCTTCCAGCCCTCCTTTCAGTGAATATTTATATACAGTGGAGCAGATTCAATAGAAGAAAACATATTTTGTAACCCAAAGTTTGGGTACTGTGCAGAGCAGTGAGATGCTTGTGATAAAGCCCGTGCTGAATTAGGCAGAGGGAAGATTTTAGCTGGCAGACTGTGGGCAAGAAGTTTGAGTAAAGCAAATAAAAGGGCAGCAGGGTAGTCCTTGCTCCTTCTTTTTCTTAACAATGTCTGTGTCTGCAGTCTAGGTCTTAAAATCAGAGCATTTGGTTTCAGAATGTGAAGCTGCATTGGATGGGATTTAAGGTTCTTCCAATCCAAACCTCTCCAGGATGCTATCGCCAATCACCCTTCTGTGCCCAGCAGGGCGGGACAGCATCTTAAAGGTTGCTCAGATTCCTTAGTCATGGGTTTGTGCTTTGCTCAAAGAGAAGGAATAGAAATTTGGCTCTTCAGCTTAGCCCAAGTATTTGGCAGTCCTGGGATGCTCCAGCTCTATGGTCTGACTGGGAAAATAAACCCTCATCAAAGCACAAATGAATTCCAGCTGCTGGGTCTGCTGGCAGCATCATCCAGGCTGTGTGAGGCTGGTTCAGCTGACAGCCCCTGTGCTTTAACCAGTTATTGTGTGGCTGGGTCTGTGTCCCTGCTGCCACATTGGGAGCTGTTTGGCTGGGGTGAAGAGTGTGGAGTTGGTTTCCATCACCAGGAATGCTTTTGTAGTGGCCTGGGTGCCATGGTGGGGGCTGGCATGGAAAACATCTTGGAAAAGCCTTTAGAAAAGGTGTTCTCAGTCCTGGTTCCAGCTCACAGCTGTCCTTTCTGGGGTCAGTCAGCTGTTGATTTTTCTCTGACTGTCATGTTGCTTCTCCACTCTGGAAGTGGTGAAACAGTGTCACAAGGTTCCATTAACTTTAAACTGGCTGTCCCCAGGACTGTCTGATCTCTTCATTGTTGTGGCAAAGACAGGAGGGTTTATTCTGTGGTGGGCTCAGCATTCCAGTTGCCCAGTTAAAGGAGAAGCCGTGGCTGTAGATGCAATCAGATTTCTTCTGCCAGCCGTGTTCCCTGCAGTGCTGTCACCTCACCAGGGATGGAGAGTCAGGGCCTGCAGGTGACACTTGATTTAGTGCCCAGTGCCAGCAGGATCCTTCCCTCCTGCTCTCGTCCCTCTGCCTTGGCCCCCAGTGCGGGGATGGCTCCAGTTATCCCAGCCACGCTCCAGGAGAGGGCACCAGTCCCTCGCTCTCATTCACTGTCAGCACACGGAGCATCCCTGCCTGTCCCTGAGCAGTGACACTCCGGGGGCTCCTGCAGGGCCCTGGGGGCAGGCAGAGTCCTCCACACACCCAGGGTGGGCTAGGGTGGAAGGTGCTGTTGGGGATAATGTATCCCAGTGAAGAAAGTGGATCCTGTGGAAAAGGAGAGTTCAGGGAGCAGTTCTGCCTGTGAAATCTTCATTCAGGAGGGGAGGCAGGAGCAGGTTCCTGAGTTATCACCCACTCACTGCTTCTCTAGAACAGTACCTGCAGTTGTGTGTGTTCTCACTGGGGGAAGGAGAGAGAAGGGGTGAGGAATGGAAATGTAAACAGCCTGTTCTGGAACTGAAATGTAAACAGCATGTTCTGCAGCATGTTAGGTTGTAAAATAAAACCAGTAAAGCAGGAGGCTGTTCCACAGCCTGTCCTGTGCCAAGCTGTTCTCCCACAGACTGGGAATGCTGGGAGGGTCTAAGAGAAATCAGGGGAAGAAAGATCAGCTTTCACAGTGTGCTGAAAGCCCCTGTCACTGCTCTGCCTGTCCCAAAAACAAGGGGCTGGGAGAGCTGGGACGGTCCTGGGATGGGCCCCAGGGGCACAGAACTGGCTGTCCAGAGGGTGAGGCAGCTGGGGGAGGGGTTTAAATTGTCCCTGCCATGGGGAGGCTTTGCTGAGCCCAGACAAGGGGTGTGTCACCAAACAGGAGGGACTCCAGAGGACTGTGGCTCTGCAACCCCTGCTCTGCCAGTGCCAGACACTGGGACATCTCCAGCCCTGCTGCTGGGGCGCCCCTGAGCCTTATTCCAGCCAGGATGGGTGTTCCCACGGGGCATGTGGTGCAATCTGTGTGTCTGCTGCAGGTGCAACCCCCTGATCAGCCTGAACTACGCCGTGCTGCTCTACAACCAGGGCGACAGGGAGGGGGCCCTGAGCCAGTACCAGGAGATGGAGAGGAGGGTCAGCGCCGCCAGGGAGAGCAGCACGCCCGACTTCGACCCCGAGGTACGTCCTTCCCCTGGGAACAGGGCTGCCACCAGCCAGGGAGGAGGAGATTGGATGGGAGTCCAGTTATTGGGAAGGGATTCTGCTCCTGAGCTCCTCCGAGCAGAGCCGGCGCCTGCTGAGAGCGGCTCGCTGTGCTTGTGCTCTTTGAAGCCCAGTTCTTCAATCAATACACAGCAAGACAAGACTCCCTCTTAATTAAGGGAATGAATTAGTGGAGATGTTTCCCCCGAGCCAGCTCTGCACAGCTCTCCTTTTGCAGGGGTTTGTGTGGAGGTGTTGGCTTTGTTGTTGTGTGAAGGGTTCCTGCTTACAGTGCTCCTCTCTGTTTGCTTCTTGAGCAGATGGTGGAGGTGGCCCAGAGGATGGGAGCTGCCCTGCAGCTCGGGGAGAGCCTGGTCTGGACTAAGCCCTCTAAAGAGTCCAAATCCAAGCAGAGAGCTGCTGTGTCAGGGAAATCCTCCAGCACTCAGCAGCCTCTGGGCTCCAACCAGGCCCTGGGTCAGGCCATGTCCTCTGCTGCAGCGTATGGGAAAACCATGCAGCTTCCCCCAGGTGAGCCTGCTCTGCTTCTCCTTCCAGGGGAGCTGTGGGAGGGGCAAGAGAAACTCTCTCCCTTCCAGTGCAGTTCCAGCTCGTGTTCAGGAAGGGATTGACTTGCTTATGCAGCAGTGAGGTCAGTAGTTGGTGATAACTTCCCTGGTTTTCTGAGTGAAGGAGATGCCCTCTGTGGTGCCTTACACTCCCCTGCTTTTGCAGAGATGTCAAAGCCAGGAAAATTTCCCTTCTTGTTTGAGCCACGATTGGGAAGACTCCATTAGCATGGGATTGAGGTCTTGCTCTGGGAAGGAGGTGGTTTCAGCAACCAGACCTCTTGCCCTCCTTTGGAGGAGCCCAGGAGCTGATGTGAGCAGACAGGCTGTTGGAGAGAAGGGAAAGGATGGGCAATTTTCTGAAGCCCTTTATCATTTCTCCTACAACAATAACTGCAGCTTCCAAGCTCCCCAGCCAGGCCCTGCCTTGCAGATGTTGCTGGGTTTAGTGTGGCCCATGGGTCTGAGGGCTGCTCAGGAGATGGTGTGAGCCTTACCCTGAGGGCTGCACAGCTGGGGCTGGGCAGGAGCATCTCCTGAGCCACCATTCCCAGCCTGACCTCCCCTCACCCCTCGGCTTCCAAGGAGGAATGTGCTAGAGATGTTGCTCATCATGGTGATTTTCTGTCACTTCTGGTCTTGTTGCCTGTGAACTGAACCAGAAGAGAGGTTGTGTAATCCAGGCCTCTTTCTTTGGCATCCCTAAGGACCTGTTCCATTTCTCACACATGGAATAAACTTACCATGCAGGGAAGGCTTAGCCAGAAAATCTGAAAAGTAAAACACAACCAGGACTTTAGGGTTTACCTGAAGAACCTTTATGTCCTTATCAGGGAAGGGAGCTCAGTTCTCAGCCTAAATAAGTGTAGAAACAACTTCTGTCCTGTTTTGATTCAATTCTATAAGTAGCTACTTCAACTGCCTGGAAACTCCTCCTGAATTTGCCAAAGGTGTGAACTGAAAACAGTGCTTTGGTTTGGGCTCCAGCTTGAGCATGACCAGCTTCAGTGGAGCTGAAAGTGGCACCTCCCTGTGAGGGTGGGCAGGCCCTGGCCCAGGCTGTGCAGAGAAGCTGTGGCTGCCCCATCCCTGGGAGTGTCCAGGGCCAGGTTGGACGGGGCTTGGAGCAACCTGGGACAGTGGAAGGTGTCCCTGCCCATGGCAGGGTGTGGGACTGGATGATCTTTAAGGTCCCTTCCAACCCAAACCATTCTGGGATTCTGGGAACTGTTTTCCTTCCAGAGCATTCCTAAGTTTGTGCTGACTTCCCACAGCTAAGTCAGATACTGTACCTGAGCTTCCTTTCCAGGACTTTGGGCTGTCAGATCTCTGGCTGGATAACTCCTTATCAACAAACTAGTGCTGGGCAGAGAGAATCTGAGAGTAATTAATGGCTGTGATTGTTCTGCATCTCCATGCTGCTGGGAAGGGCAAAAAGAATAGACAAAAGCTGTGTAGGCCTTGAGTAACTCTGCCTGTGTCCTCTCCCCAGGTGCTGGAACACCAGCTCTGCCAGCAAAGCCTCCCTCGCTGCCTCTGGAACCAGAACAGGACTCGGAAACGAGCCCTGAGGAGAGCTCAGCACCCACAGGGGATGAGGAGCAGGGCGAGGAGAAGCGCAGGAGCTGCCAGGCAGCAGAGTAGGACGGGCTCTGGGACTTGGGAAAGGGGCCTGCCCTCTCCCTGCCCCACTGGGCTCCACCCCACCTCAGTTAGTGTGGATGCAGCTGTTCCTGTCAGTGAGTTCAGCACGTGGGCTCTGCCTCGTCCCACAGTGTCACTGCAGTGACCAAAGAGGTTTGTGTGTAGCCACTCTTAGTGTGGTCACTGTGGGAGACTGGAGGGTGGGGGCCAGCTCTCCACAGGTTGGTGTGAGCCCTCCAGAACGATCCCAAATCATCCTGTACACTTAGCAAAGCCAGCAGTAATGACCTGGGGTCCTGGACCCTGAGGGGGACCAAACCCTTCCAGTGGCTGGACTGGTGAGCAGCTGATTTTCCATAAAGAACCAGTAAAGTGAAGCTTCAGGGCTCTGTTTGCTGGTGAAGCTCCCCAGCTGTTGGAAAATGCATTTCCTGCTTTTAGTTCAGCACTGTTGGATTGTGAAGGTCAGTAATGGAAACTCCTCTGAGGCAGCAGTGTAAAAGCAGTGTGACCAGGGCTCTGGTCCCTCAGCTGGGCTCTGTTTGCTGCCATTGCCCAGAGTGGCCCTAATGCCCCTGCAGAGCCCACCAGGAACTGAAGGGCTCTCCTGCTCCCTGGAGAACACAGAAGGAGCCCTCACTTTCCCCTCTCTGCTGATGGCTTTTACTCCCCCAGCTGTTCTCTCTGCTGGGGTCTGTGTCAGTGCAGCTCCAGGGCAGCATTCCTGTAGGGATTCCCTCCTGGAAGGGTCCCCTCCTGCCAGGAGCTGAAGAAACAAGGATGTTTCATGGAGCACTGGCAAACTGAACCAAAGCAGACAAGGAGCGGGTAAATCAGGTACAGTGCAGACGTTTTTATTCACATTAAACTTCTTACACTGGGAGTTCCTGCAGTGTAACAGAGTGCCTGGGAAGAGGAGGTGAGGATTGCAGAGGAAAGGGTTGGGAATTCTTTACCTCAGCCCCAAAACTTGAGTCAAGACAGATTTTTGTCCCAGGATGCTGTGAAAGGGTAAATGTCACACAGGGAGCACATACAGCATTTGAAGGTACCTGTGAAGGGGTTTATTTTAAATATATATTTTGGTGGAAAGGTTACACAGATGATGAACTAATTCTCCTATGAAACAAAGCAGTAACATCCTCCTACTTCCTGGGAAACATTTTTAAATCTGTAATTCCAGTTGGATAATAAATAGAACTGCAATTTCTTGTCCTGTCCCCTCTCCTCCCCTGGGTCTGGTGATGATGGCATTTGCACACAGTAAATTCCTAGGACCTTTCTGGAGAGCTTTTTTGTGCTAATGGTAATGAGGCTGGACTGTTCCTCCAGCTGGAATTAAGCAAGGGACTCTCCAGCAGGACTGCACTGAGGCATTGAGGCATTTTGGAAATCACACCTTATGCTCCAAAACCTGTTTCTGGCACCAGCCATAATTCTAATCTTCTTTTTCCCCCCCATAATGGAAATTTTAAGATGGAAAACAATAATGAGCTTAATTTCTAGGGGACGAGAGACCATCTGCTTTAGGACTCTTCTTGCCCTTTTTAGGAAAATGATGAGCCAGGGTAAATCACAAAGCTCACAAGATTCTCTGCAGCTTGGCTTTTGCACAAAACCCAAACTAGAATACACTCAAGACATAAATGCCTGGGCAGCGAGACCTTGTTTCAGCCAAGAGTAATCATTTATCCATCCAGCAACGAGTTCAACCCAAAAGACCTGGGTTTGAGGTCCCTGAGACAACGGGATGCTGATTTATGGCACAGGCAGGATTAGTGGATACCTGCCATGCTCCTGAACATGTTTGCTCAGTTGTGCCTGAGTAATGTGGGCACAGGGGCCTTAAAGATGTTAAAAATGTAGATTTCCCAGTTGGGAAATGGGTTTCAGTTGGCAAAGCCTCCTCTGCAGAGACAGACAAGTAATGCTCACGAAGTAAAACTTTACTAAAATAATAAGCTCCACATATAACTGCACTCTAAAGGAGCACATGTTGTAACAAGTACTTCATCTGCCAAGACTTTTCTGTAAGATAAACCCCAGTTCTGCTACAAGGAAAGCTTTACCACCCTCTCACACCAAACTGCTCCAAAAAATCCATGTTTTTAATGGAAGATGCATTTAATGGAAGATGAGGGAACATCTCCCACCAGGGTGGATGAGTAACCAACTCCCTGAGAGCTCAGCCTGATCCACCTGAGGTGCTGCACAAGGAACTGCTCCATCTGGTACGGAGGAGAACTTCAGCTGACGGCTCTGAGCAGGCAGGACCAGCACTCCTGGCTCCAAGATCCCAGTTTTACTGCAGAGTTTCATCAAGCCCAGCATGTTCCTATGTTTTTCCTCCTGTTCTCCTTAAAACTTGGTGAGTTTCCTTAGCCCAGGAATAGCAAGGCAGCATGTTGTGCTCCAGCACACACTGCTCTGAACACGTGAGGCAGCCCCACTGCCAAATGTTAGCACAGACACTTCAGCTGGGCACTCCCTGGCACCCCTCAGCTTTCCTAAGAGCCCAACCCAATTTTCAGGTTAACTGGAAACCCAGTTCTGGTGTACTGTTCTCACAGAACTGTCCCACTATTCAACCCTTCTCAGGACGTGGCTGGAAGGGTCACCCTCTGGCACATAATTCCTGGTAATTCAGTACATCCTTACAGAATAAACAGTTTAAAAAAAGCCAAGCACAAGTGCTGAGGTTTTCCATGGAGTTCTGGAATAGATCTAGTGCTCTGCTGCTGCCCAAGCTCTGGATTCCAGTGGCTGAGGAGGAGCTGAGCTCTAAGGCAACATCCAGCACGGGTCAGAGCAGCTGCTGAGGTCTTTGCTAAAGGCTGAGGAAGAACTTTCCAGCACCAGTTCTGTAAAAAGGAATTTGGGAGGGAAGAGCACACTTCACTGGATTTCACAGGAGATAACCAGGAAACACAGAAGTAAAATAATACAAATCAAGTAATTCCTCAGCAATGCTGTGGAAGTCCCCTAGAGAGGAAAAAAGTAGGTAAAGAGCCTTTAAACTGGGAAGATTTGGATTTGGGATTGGCTCTTCCATGGCAGAACAGCAAGGGCACAGCAAAGGAAGGTGTCCTCTGGGACTCTGCCAGCCTCCTGTGATTCACACCTCTCCAATAATCCACCACCTGACCTTCAGGAAGGGACAGGCACGGAAAGATGGGAACAATGCTCCTCAGGATCAGGGATAAAACAAAATAAACCAATCCAAGGTGGCTGCAGGGACACCCAAGTGGAAATACCACAGAGAGATGTCACAATGCTGAGCTCAGCTGCTGCACCTCCTGCAAAATACGTGTAAATAAACATTTCCAGTGCAATGGTTCGGAGCGTGAGGGTGGCTGAGGTTTGAGTCATCCAGCACTGTAGATTTGAAGGGATGAGTAACACGGGAGAACAAACATTTGTAGAGACACAGAATCAGGGGGAGCAGAGTCAGTTCAAGCCTGGGTTTGAAGCTTTGGCAATTTGGCAGCTTTTCTTTGGTGTCACTACTGAAGCTCTGCCCCCCTGCCTGTCAGTACCCTGGGAAGGCAGAGGGAAGGGAAGCACAGCATGTTCCCAGCATGTGCAACACGGTGTGAGGATTCCCATGCCATACACATTTATTATCATACAGATTGTTTCAGAACTGGCTCCCACATCCCCCGGGCACAGCCAATGAATGGCTCACACTGCTCGAGGATCAGCCCTGGGAAGTGAATTTGGGGGCTCTGTGTGCCTGAGAAAGCACCTCTGGACAGAGCAGCAACCTGGCCCTCACAACTCACAGTGCCAGCTGTTCCCAGGGCACCCCCAGGAGAAATGGGACCTGGGCAAAGGAACAGGAGCAGCAGGAAGGAGGAGATAACAATTAACTAGAGCTCAGCTTTTAGGCCCAGGTGATTTCTAAGGAATAAACTCTTTTTTATAATTGTTTACAGCAATTATTTATTCAAAACAGCTTAAAAAAAGAGATGCTTTAGGCCTGTCTCATTGCTGTTCAATACAAGCACAACTTTACCCCTGGACAAGGTCTGGCAGTGCAGTCCTGTGGTCCTCAGTGGCCACAGGGAATGCCAGTCCAGTCAGCCCCACATCCCTGAAGTGGAGAAGTGAAATACAGCAGCAGGGCCTGTGCCAGTCACAGCTTGTGTTTAGTTTTGTTTCCAACTTGAGAAGCCACAGCTTGGCCCAGTGGGAGCAAAGTGGGACCCAAGAAGGCTCAGTTCTCCAGCTGGCAGGGCCATGGCCTTTGGTGGCCCTGGCCACCAGGACAGGCTGCAAAATAACCTTGTTAATGGCCATGGACCTCTCAGACAGCTGAAAGGAGAGGTTTATCAGTTCATTTTTCATTTAGGAAGACTAAACCAGAACTCCCAAGTCCTGTGCTACAGTTTAACAATAATAATAAAATAATTTGAATAGAAATACTTCCAGTCTTAAGAAGATCCTAAACCAGGATAAAATGCTGAGAGTCAAGGGAAGCCAAGGATGGGATGAGCTGCAGGAAAACACAGCACTGACTATTTTGCTCTGTACAACACAGAAGACTTTGCTCAGAGGGAAAGCTGAACACACAGACAGCCAGTATTGTGTGCTGAGTCAGTGCAACTACAACAGCTGCCAATTTTTATCCCTGCAGAGCATTCAGGGTGGATTTTCCAACAGGAGAACATCCTTGACAGCAGCATGACAGCGTTACTGAAACAGATCACTCCACCCTGAGTGACAGACTCTCCTCCCCTGCATTCAGACACAAGGACTGACCTTAAAAGACCTCCTACAAACTCTGGTGAGGCACAGGCTTGCCCAGGCATGCTGATGGCATTTAATCCAGTTCTACTGACAAATATCTGTGAGAGCTATGCACTTGAAGTTCCCGAAGTGGCCAGACACAAAACCATGCTGGAGAGGGACAAAACCCAGGCTGGTGCTCTGCAGTTCGTAGTGTGTGACTGCAAAGAGGTAAAAAAACAGAAGCAAAGTATTTAACAAGGACACATGGTTCTGCTTTTTTAATTTCGGAGCAAAGAAACTATTGGTGACCTAGTCAAGAAAACGCCAACATCAAACCCTAAAAAGGCCTCCTCACTTCAACCTTACCTGGGAAATGCTGTTACTGCGTCTGAGCTTCCAGAGGGGCCCTCCCTTCCAAATGGAGAGCAGGGAGACTGAAGGATTTGGCACAACCATTCTCAAACAACCAAAAATGAGTCTCCAGCACTCAAGAGCATTTCTCTAACACACCAGCTGGAAGCCCCTGCTGTCAGCAGAGAAGGTATTTAGTGTGCAGCAGACACAGGTAATGCTTTGGGGGTCACCTGGCAGGGAAACAGCTGCCCCCCAAGTAGAAACCCTGATTATCTTCACTCCTACTTTCCCAAAAGCTAAGCACAGGCTGCTGGGGCTCAGCTGGGCACCTTTAGTCACAGACACCCAGCATCACCTGCACAGCCTGCAGGAGGTACAGTCTGCATCACATTTTGGGACTGTGGCTCCCTCTGGGGCTGGGGACACGAGAGGTGATTTCACCAGGCCAGAATTCCATCATCCCCCTGGCAGGGGGAAGGTTTGCAATGTGCTGGGAGCAGATAAGCCACGGGCCTTTCATCTGGCATTTACCAGAGGCAAGGCAGGGCCGGTCCTGCTGTGCTCCCCCTGGGATCCACAGGCAGGACATTCTCCTGCTGCCCTTGCCAGCACCACCAGACAAGATCCGTTCTGAGCTATGGACAGCAAACCTGCTCCAGTCAGGGATTTTGGTCTCTGTGTCACTCTCCCCTGCTTAAGACAAAGCCAGTTTTCACATTAAATACTAAAACTTAATCTGCACCCGCACAGAAGTGTTCGAGTCACTGCCCAGTGACTGGAATGTAGCCGACAGTTCATACCTGGAATTATTCTTTGGCTCTTTTTCAGTTCTACCCAGAAAACACACCACACCCCCTGTACTGTTCTGTTCTGTTCCTATGGCAGCCCTGCCCCCAGTGCCAGCACACAGCCCCCGGGCACAGTGCGGTGCTGGAGGAGCAGGGTCCTGTCCCTACTGCGGGTACGCCTCGGAGTAGAGCAGCCCCTCGGCCGAGATGGCGTCCCCGAGCCCCACGGTCCGCACGGGGTCCTTGCACACCAGCACGGGCGAGAAGTGGAAGGAGATGCCCTCCCTGTGCCAGTGCACCACGGGCTCGTCGGGGTTCAGGGAGATGCGGGCGGGCGGCTCCGTGTGCGAGGTGAGGAACTCGCGGGGGGCCTTGAGCAGCACCCTGCTGGTGTCGATGGTGTCGGTGGCGCAGGCCTGCGTGCCCGCGGCCCTGGCCCCGGCCGCCACCGCCGCCGCCTGGTTGCCCCAGTGGCCGTCCACGGTGGCCAGGATGTGGTAGGCCAGCGTGTGGAAGTGGATGCGCGTGAGGTCGGAGGGGCGCTGTGCTGCCCTGCCCTGCTCCTTCAGCAGCCAGAAGAGGATGTCGCTGACCACCCCCACGTCGGGGACGCCGCTCCACGAGGCCAGCGAGGCGTGCGGGCCCGAGGCGGCCTGCGTGAGGAACAGCAGCTCCTGCTCGTTCAGCCCAATGGAGTTCACCAGGGGAAAGACCTGCTAACAGAAACACAGGAACCTTCTGAGGGTTTGCCTTCGGGGGCACCCTCAGAGCTGGGGCTCCTCCCTCAGGGGTGGGGTTTGCAGCATCCCCGTGTGCTCAGCACCTTCCCAGAGATGCAGCCCAAAGTCACTGCACTGCTCCAGATGAGCAAGAATTGCTCAGCCAAGGAGACATTCCATTTGGTGCAATTAATCTTCTAGCACACACTTTGACAAGCAAAGAGTAACAAGACATCAACTCCACATGAAACAGCCCTAACACTGAGACCAGAGCTGTGTCAAGATAAACAAGCAACCACCAGGATCTGCAGGAAAAAAATTCTGCAAAGAAATCAAGGGTTTTTTTAAATTACAAACTCAGCTCAAACTCAATCTTTGAATGGATAGTCCTGATTTTAAGGTTTCATTTCCATATTCCAGTGTGTGCTCTGTGATACTGAACCTGACAGAAAGAGATGTCCTTTTGTTTTCCTTACCTGATGCATAATGTTGCTCATAAAATCCTGATCAGTCATACTGGCCAGCTCCAGGTGAATGGGAATGTCTGTAGGGATATCAGAGATGGAGGCCACAGCCTAGAGGAAAAGGGAAAAAACAACACTGAAACATGTATTTATTAAGGAACAGAAGGGGGAAAAGGGTTTTGACTTGAGCTACACATTCATTTTCCTGTGTATGCATTTGAACACAATTCCAAATGAGATGTCTGGCCAGTGGACATACTAAGGGAGGAAATAAAAACAATTTTTGTATTTTCAGAATTCCAGAGCAGAAAAACTGTATCCAAGCCTCATCTGCACCCCGCCCAGCACCTTCCTAATGGACTCATTCCAAACCCTCACAATCTGAAGGAACTGTAGAACAGCTGATCCCAAAACACAGAAAAAGGCCAGTGCTTGCATCAGAATGAGCTGTTAACCAGGTGGTGTAAGACAGATGCTACTTAAGGAAGGCAAATGTTGATTCTAACCTGGATGATCTTGGTATCTGGGATAGAAAAGGTGTGCCTGAGCCCCTAGACAAGCCCAGTAACCAGGTCAGTGCTCTCCAGCCAGGCAACCAGCCCTTCTTCCCTAGGCAGTGTTACAGGAGTAGACTTTTGCCATTCCTGCAGTTCCCAGTATCCTTTAGCAGGCAATGCTGGGATTTGTGGGAGAGCTGAAGGCACAACCCACCTACACCTTCCAGTCTGGGAAAACAAGGCCGTGCCACAAAGCACCTGTTGGGAGTGGAAATCCAGGAATTCAGGTGTCCCAGGATCTCACCTCCATCAGCCGTCTCTGTCGCGCCTCCTTGCTCTGCCCCTCCATCATGTGAAGGCCTGAAAGCACCACCAGGTCTGGCTGGAATTCATCCAGGCTGGACACAAACACTTCCAGCATGTTGAGGGCACCGTTGGACAGGTCGTGGGAAAAGATGAAGCGGTTGGCAGTGGGAGCTCTCACTCGGCCCCACTGCTCACCTGGGTGGAGCAAACAGAGGCAAGGAGCTGGAAACTGGTGCATTCCATGGTGAGGTCACAGATCAAATGGGCTCCAGCAGCAGCAAGAAAGCACATGGATTTGGTTTAGCATTACATGAGGGTTACCCTGAGTTTCATCTCCACCTGGTTTAATGGTACCTTTGTGTTTTCAGGGACCATTTCGGTGTCGTGGGGCTTTAGAACGACACCCTCAGATCTGCTCATCAATCTCAGTGATGTCTGGGGTTCCCAAATAACACTCAGCCTTTGGGAAAGTACCTGCTTGATACTCCAAGATAAGATGGAATTCATCTCTTTCCTGCATGGATTCAGGTGGCACGACCACGTTGTCATCAAGCAGCTCATGGAGTTTGGGACCAACTGGGCCACAAAGGAGGATCTAGAAAACAAGATTAAAAAACCCAAACGTTCCCTACCATGTTCCTTGCCAAAATTTAAGCATCACCTAGACAATTTTTGAAACAATAATAATTCCATTTTTAAAAATCAGCTATGCTTTCAACTTGGAAGGGCAACCATGTGTTGTACCACAACCCAAGAAATAACTGCCAGATCCCCCAAACCTACAGGGCCGTGCCGTGAGACAAGCCCATTAAAGCAGACAGTGTGCAGTCTCTGGAGGGTGTGTGATCCTTCAGGTCTGGATTTGTCGCCAGCTTCTGCCCGATGAGAGCAGCATTGCCTCCTACGTAGAGCTGCAAAGCAAACAGAGGAGGGTGTGGGTCCTTTACACAGGTTTAGTCCTCAGCACAGGCTGGAGATTTTGGTCCAGCAGTACCCAAATTACTAAAGCTTCTTGGGGCTGAAGGCAAAACAACTTTACAGTTCTCTGAGGTCTCAACAACTTGAGCGTTCTCGTTTTTTTTAATATAAATACTTGTCTTCAGGTAATGGCCATGTAAAAATCAATTAATTCATAACATTAACAGTGCTGTAAAAATGAACTCATTCAGCACATAAACAGCCCTCACTGCTGTGCAGCTTCTCTGTGGCACTGGGTGACCTGTGCGTTTTTAGCAAGGCTGACAAGGAGTTGTTTAAAAACTGCAACAGTTCTTCCTCCAGTTTGAGACTGAGGTGAAATCTGGTACCTGTGCCTGTGTGGACTGGGAGGAACCTTCTTACCTTTCTTCAGGTAAGAAAGATCAAACTTCCCAGTACGAAAACTCCAATGGGAGCTTTGAAAAAAGATGAATATGGATTGTCATGAGGGTCACAGACAGAGGAGACTGTGGAGATGCTCTGAGGGCTGGAGCCCCTCTGCTCTGGAGCCAGGCTGGGAGAGCTGGGGGGGNTTGCTGACAGAAAACAGGCAGTGGAAGGATCCAGCTATGAATCAGGTGATTCCTCACTCCCTGCCTCATTTCAAGGGGTTAGAGCCACTTTTACAGCCTCAGCCCCGTTTGACTCCCATATTCTTAAAGAAGCATCTTTGATATTTCACTTCGGGAATGTCAGCAGGGGAGAGCCCATTTGAAGCCCTCCTGTTTGCAGCAGGGGCAGAACCCTGTGGAAGGTCATTCACACACTCAACCTACACCTCTCCTAAAGGCTTTGCTCTCTCCCTGGAGGGAAAATGAACACCCCCAGCACTAAGTAACCAGAGCCACCTGTCCCCAAGCTGTGCTGGGGCAGCCCCACCTGTGCCGCGGGGTGCTCCGAGGCCGTCCGAGCGATGTCCTGGAACATCCCAGCGTCGCTGAAGAACCGCTCGGCAGCCGCCCCTCGCTCCATGAAGTGAGTGAAGGCCTCCCCCAGGTCCTGCCCGGAGCTCAGCACCGCGTGGTTCTTCCCATCCCCGGGCTCCAGGCCCAGCGCCTCCAGCAGCTTCACGCCAGACAGAACCACGTCCACGCAGGCATTGACACTGGAAGAGACAAGGAAAAGGTGTCCTGGGAAAACCACACGGACCACAGAGCAGAGTGAGACAATCCAGTGAGACTGGCTGTTCAGGGGGGAACAACCAACCAAATGAAATAACCTCTCACAAAGGCAAAGGAATGCCCTGAAATTCTCTCCTAAAACCTTCTCCCTTTTGACTCGCCTTCATTGCACTGCATAGGAGAGAGCAATTTCTAACTTTCTACTGAATTAAAACGAGGAGGGAGCTCGTGGTCCAAAGGTGGTTGGGTATGTTACAAGACAGGTTTGCTTCATTTCCTGCCTTACACTCACTCAAAAGAGGAACAGGCACATTTTTAATTTCTAATTCTTAAAAGCTTTCAAAAAATATATATATTTGGGGTTTAAAATGTGCATGTGATTCAAAACTGTTAAAAACAAAACTGAAAGTATTAAGGCTGCTAGATCAGCCTCTTGAGTTTCAACTGCTCCTAATAATACCCAAACCCACACACAAACTCCCCACACAGGCTGGTTCTGTTTACAAGAAGTCAAGAGAGCAATTTGTCAGTTGAAATATTTGAAAACTGCAATTTCTAAAGGACCATCCCTAACTTCCAGAAATAGCACGCAGTGGAAGCAGGAGCAAAATCCTGCAGCAGTTAGGGAGGGATAAGAAGCATTTCAGCCGGTCCAGGCTTTATGGAAAGTCTAACTTCCAGTCCCCCTTTCTTATCAATTCCATCAGTTTAATCACAGTCTAGTTCAGAGTGGAGAACAGGTTTCTGGCTGGAACCAGGCCGCCAGGAAGGTAATTTGTGAACACCTACCCTTGTTTCACTCTGTGGTTTCAGAGAGGTACCAACACAAACCAAGTGTTTCCTGAGATGACACCAGCAATTATTAAAGCACCTTGTGGACCTGCTATCAAGTGCCATTCCCATTCCTCTGCCCCACATTCCCTGAGAGGGATCCAAACCATCTGTAAAACTTCTGCAGGGTCTCTGCCTTTCTCTGTGTCTCCCCTCACACTCCCAGGGCCAGTTCCTGCTCCATGTCAGTGTGGAGAGCCCAGCATCCAGCACTCCTCCCTGGCAGGGACCTCTCCAGGGGAGACTGGGGCCACAACACGTGAAAGCTGCATCACATAAAATAAAGGACATGAAAAGCCCTAAGGCTTTCCAGTCCACGAGGTAACCAGCCCAGAAATCCTCTGGATGTGCATCATTTGCTCTGAGAGAGAAATCCCCTTGCACAGCAGGCCAAGGAAAAGATAGGCTCAAGCAGCATTTTAGCCCCAGTTTTATGTTTTAATGACTCATTAAAGATCCAAGGGGAGGAAACCAAGTCATGTTGCTCTGCTGACACAGCTCCACAGCCATGGAGGTGGGAACTCCTTCCAACACCTGAGGGCCCAATTGTCCTGTCAAAGTCAAGTTAGCCTGCCATGCCCTTATAGTTAAAAGGAGGTGAGTCAACTGCTATATATGACATCTGGATTAATAGTCACACTTCAAATCAGCATTTAAGATCAATGTGATAGTCCTGAACTTTCCCCTTGTTCTCTTTCCACTTTAAAAAGAGAAAGGGTGTTGGATTTCGCTGTGCACGCACAGGTGCTTTCGACATCCACTGCCTTCTCCTCTCCCTTCCCTTCTCGTCTCTTCGTTCCCTTCTCCACTTCATAAATCTGTCTCTGGTATTTATTTATTTATTGCCAGCCTGTGCTGGGTGGACCAGGAGCTCCAAGTCCTTCAGACTTTGGATGTAAGTGTGTTTTACAGCGGTAAGGTCTCTGGAGATGGGCTGCCAAAGTGGCCTGAGCCCCAGAGCCCCCTGAGATCACGAGCACAGCAGTGTTCTGGATCATTCCCTCAGCCGAAGTCCAGCTCTGACCAAGCAGTGCTGTGGGAAGGGGCTGCACTCACTACTGGCTCTCCTGAGGAAATCACGGAATGGTTTGGGTTGGAAGGTGTCCTTCAAGGTCATCTCATTCCACCCCTGCCATGGGCAGGGACACCTTCCACTGTCCCAAGGTGCTCCAAGCCCCATCCAACCTGGCCTGGGACACTTCCAGGGATCCAGGGGCAGCCACAGCTTCTCTGAGCAACCTGTGCCAGGGCCTGCCCACCCTCACAGGGGACAGTTTCTTCCCCAGTATCCCACCCAACCCTGCCCTCTGGCA
>WBMV01003673.1:96099-134719 GCA_013396655.1 Campylorhamphus procurvoides
AGGTGTACGGAGGGGACATGGTGGCGTGAGGAGACATGGCAGGTGTGAGGGGAATGGCGGCGTGAGGGGGGGACGTGGCAGGTGCAAAGGGACATGGCGGCGTGAGGGGACGTAGTGTGAGGGGAATGGCGTGAGGGGACACGGCGGCTCATCCAGCTCCGAGGAGCTGCAGCCAGCAGAAAGGGAGGTTTCCCTTTTTAGCCAAAGGGAGTTTTTCGGGGCTTCTTTAGATATCACAGGAGCTTTCGCTCAGAGACTTATAACAAAATTTGCAAGAGTTTGACAACTATGTGCCATAGTGCGTTGGCTGAGGCAGTCGTTAATTTTCTTACTCAGTTCTGTGTTGTGAGTGATTGTCATCTCCTCGGAGTCTGACAAAGCAAACAGTAAAGGAGATGGGATAGCAGAAGGCTTTCTTTTTGGTGATTTTTTTCCTCTATTTAGGATGCAAGGATTGGTATTCAGCCAGCAGCCATTATCGTAAATTCCTGCCTGGCCCTCAGGGCTTATTTGGCTGCCCATCAGGTTCCATTTCTTACTGGTCATTGCCACAAGGACTTTCTCAGTTAGTTATTCTCTTCCTCTGAAGTTGCTCCTCAGAGCACAAGGAGGCAGAGGTGGGTAGGACAGGTGCATGATGGGGGCTGGAATTGCTGGGGAAGGAGAGAGTGAGACAAAGCCTCTTCCCTTGGCAGTGGATGGTGACCAGCCACTGATTGGGTTTATGAACCTCAGGTATTTTGATAATGTAATGATCTTTAAAGACAGAATCCTGAACACAAACTAGAGGCCTTTCTGCTTTCCCTGTTCTTCAAGGAATCTTTCAAACAGTTCTTGATCCTCAATAAGTTCCTGCTGAAGTGCCCCGAGACAGAGCGATCATCTTCTCTTCCTCTCAGACCATGTTCAGCCCTCCAGAATTGCTCTGTTAACGTGTAACCCCCCTTTTCCTTTGCTCAGGTGCTCTTTGGGTTTTGTCAGTAGCTTTTTCATTGGAACAAATTTAATTGTTTCCCCTTCAGTGCTCTTCTGGCCGATGTTTGATCTCGGTGATTGTGAAACCTCACTGGTTCCACACTTGCGTTCCCCAGGGGACAGACCTGCGAGGCTCTCACTGTTACAAACAGCCCCCCAGTCCAGGCAGGCAGAGTGAGAACAGAGCAAATACCTGCCCAAAAACCCTGCTGCAATCAGGGCTTCACCTGTGGGACTGTGGGTGTTTATAGCCTTGTCACAGAACATCATAATTAGACATGCCCACGGGGCAGCCACGACCCAGAGCACTAGCACCGCTTGGGGACCCCGTTATTAGTCCTGTGTCGACGGAGGGTTTGGCTGCACACAATCTAACACAGCAATACCATGGGGAATTCAGCCGCAGTTCCATTTTGGGGTGATTAGTTTGTCACCTGATGCCAATGCAGTCGCTGCCCTGAAGACTAAAGTTGTCTTTTTTTACAACAGGTCCAGTTTCCACATCAACGACATCGAAGCTGCTCAGGAGGAGCTGCCTGTGTTTGGTCTCTGTAAACTGCTGGTGTTCAGCCTCCGTGAACAGTTCTGTCAGTGGACTCGAATGAGGCTGCAAAGGTAATTGAAAGATTCATTTTACCATCTGCCAGCAAAAATAAAAGGTTTAGAAAAAGTCAAGTTCCCTCAGAGAACACATTCAGTTAAAGAGCTAAACAGCCATTTCTCAGATGACATTTATTTTTAAGCCAGTGGACATCTAGATTTGCCTCAAACAGCCAAATTAGAGGTGACACTGTCAGCTGAGAACTGAAATCAAGCCCCTTATTGCCTTCCCTTGAGCCACCCAGCACCCCATGAATTTTAGTTAGAGGTAATGGAGAGGGACTCAGGGCTTTTGGATTCATAGGAGTTGACACTGGTGGGATAAAAGGTATTAATTAAATACCTGTTTAATTATGGCAATAGCAAGCTGATTACTTCCAGGATAGTGCTGTGTGTCATTTCAATGATGTGACATGCTGATCCCAAGAGTTTTCACTGGAATACTTTATTAAAAGCATGGGAAGAGAAAGGTAAGGGTTATGGGATTTTTAGAATAGAAAGAGTTAAAATTTAATGTCAGCTGTTTCTGTTTGTTTCTTTTCCTTGGTTTTATGAAGTGGTTTGTATAGGAAGTGTTTTTCATGACACCGTTTCACTGTGTGTGCTGATTGTGACTGGGGGGTGGTAGTGGGACAATAGTTTTAATCAGTCCTCAGTTATTGGAAATGGAACTTGTTCCCTTTAGCAAAAAAAGAAGAAAGGTAGAAAGACTTTCTCTGCAAGAAGCAGACAAAAGATGTGTTTCCTTGCTTGTTTGAAGATTAGCTATGGAGAGTTGCACATGTGGCACCTGCTGTCACAGCCACTCAGAGCTGACAGACCTCTGTGGCTGAGCTTTTGACCTCACTGAGCTTCTGACCACAGGTTTGGTTTGGAGAAATTGGGGTTTGCCACTCATTAGGCAGGAGGCAAGGGGAAAGGGACTGAGGGTGGGCAAGGGGAGGAAACAGCAGACAAGGGTGAAAGCCAAAGCTTCCAATTCCCAAGGAGCTCTGAAGACCTCTGTTTTCCTTACTTTGAACTGTTTTTCTTACATTGTCCAAGCTTGGAGCAATTGTCTTTACTCTTGTTAGGTTGAATTTACATATTCAAATGAACTCATTCCCTCTGACCTACTTTGGCCAGTTAGCTGTAGGCCTGTGCACAATGTGGGATGGGGAGGAGCTTTTCCAAGTATGAATTCCTTTATTGTTGCTGAGATCCGTCATGCGTATCCGTAGTGCCTGGATGGAATCTTTAGCCAGAGCTAATAAGCACTGGGCAGCACCCAGGACACGATTTGCATGGTCCTGTCCAGCATTCCCATCATATCGCCCCCTCTCTCTGCCTTTCTTGGGAGTCCTGGAGTCAGTTATTCAGGTTTTGTGTGTCCAGCTCACTCATCTGCATGTCATCACACCTTCCCTGCTATCAGACTGCTCCCTGAAATCCCTGCCTTTGGTCACAGGCCTCATTTAGTCCAGGTTAGACACTCTTTACAGAGCCATACATCAGTCCATGTACATGGAATTTGGATGGATCCAAAAGGCCTGGAAAATTCAGAAAGTTTGTGCTGAGCCATGCAGATGAGCAGAGGAAGTCTAATTAAAATACAAACTCTGTGTTGTTCTCAGAAACTGGGCAACATTCCCCATTTGAGCTCTGCCAGCAGATCTCAATCCTGGACTTCAGCACCCAGTGCTGCTCTGCTCTGTGAGACACCCACTCAGCTTGGCCAGCACAGCTCAATCTTGATCTGTAACACCTCGTGCTGTTCCAATTCTGGGCCCTCGTTGGGCAGAAAATGCCATCTCTCTACTAAATTGTGCCAAATTGCCTAGTTTTGGCTGCAGAACTCATTTTCACTTGTCACCTAACAGGGTACCTGGAGACTTCCATCTTGTGCTGTCAGCAACAGAGGGGAAAAGCATGTGAATGCCCAGCCCCCTGCCAAGCCCCTAATTATATAGTGATGTGTTAATAACAAACACTCTTTCACGTCTTGGCAGTTGCAAACCTCTCCTCTTCAGAAGTAGAATCGCACGGGAAGGATGCAAATCCCAGTTTAAAAGAATTGGTATCAGCATAGTCTGTTCCCAGACTGAGAGTTGGGAAGAGTCTGGAGCTGTCAAATGCCAGTTGTGTGGATGTTCTGCAGAATCTGAACCACGTTGGACAGATTTGCTGTTGCAGAAGTGAATGTTGCTGCACAGGGAATCTTTCCCTCCCTCCCTGGTTATGAATCTTCCTTCCTCGGAGGCCTTGCCCCCTCCCAGTTTTTGAGAGCTCAGCAGTGGGGGGTGGGATGGTTTTCATCTTGGCTGAGACACCAGTACTGGAGCTGGCAACATCCATATCCAAATCGTTGTGTTTCTTTTGGCTGGAGCCAAATTGCTGGATTTTGCAGTGCTGGTGGCTCACCCCCTGTGGTGATCAGCCTGGCTTCCAAAAAATAACACGGGGACTGGAGCAGGCATGAACCACCACCTGTGCTGGTGAACACCCTGAGCAATTAGAGGTGGTGGCACTGACTGCTGAGCTCGGGAGCAAATGGTTCAGATCAATAGAGATGGAACAACTGAAAGCTTTATGGAAAGAAGACAGGTCAGGAAATTATCCTCAGGAAGGGAGAAGATTTTGGTATGAAGGTTATGTGACTGCATTTCCATTCTGGCCCCTGTGAGGCTCCAATTGCAACTCTGTCAGGTGCCAAGAGCTGCAGAACAACAGGGCAGCTAAACCACTGTGTATCTGTCAGGGGTGGCCCTGTATAGTCATGTGAGTGATTAGGCGTGTTACTGGTGTGTTGTACTGTTCAGAAAAAAGGGTGGGTATATATGAGCAGAGCAATTCTTTAAGTGTTTTCATGTATTCTCAACTTGGCAAGATAGAAGATGAATGACAGATGCTCAATCTTATCTTGGGGAAGTGACTCTGAAACCAGAACTCTCAAATTATTCTTTAGTCCCCTAAATCCATCCAATTTGCATACTCATTGGTGAGTGTTATGCAGATTGTATCTCTTCATGCATACTTTGGATTCTGTGTTATAGATAATTTATATTCTCATCATTTCAGCACTAACGGCAATGCTGGTGTTGTTGGTTGTGAATGTGCCTTGAAAGGTTTGGTTTCTGTTGAGTCTGACCTCACTTCTGTGGTACAAAGGGCGTTGCTAAAACCTCACCACGTACCTCAAACTAACACGCTGGTGTAGTACAACCCCACCAGCAAAATTACACACCAGAAGTGCAGAAATCCCAAAAGCTGGATCTCTGAGAAGCCTTTGATTCACAGCCCTTTAGGCTGTGGTTGAAGCCCTTGCTGTAGCAGAAGGATTTAGGCGGGCCTGGAGAGACCAGAATAGAGAAGCTGAAGTGTTTGCTGTGCTGTAGGTCTGTCTGCTTGCAGTGTTGTGGAGGGGAGGCTGCTAAGGGTACTTTGCAAGGAATGGGACAGCCGCAGGTAAGGCTTCTGTGAGCAGGAGGGAGGGAAAAGGCTTCATCTGTGGCTGAGAGCCCCAGAGTTTGACCAGCAAAAATACACTCGTGCTCTCAGCATTGTATGAAAACAGGCTGTTTGTGTTTCCCATTCAGTGAGTGTCACATGCATGTCTGGAACAGCCAGTGTGGGTCTGGGGCACAGGGTGTGTCTCTGTGGGGAGCAGGTCTCTCCTGCTGGCTCAGCTGCCATTTTGCCATTCCAATCACACACAGCTGTGGGAGGATGGCCCAGGGTGGGGACACTGAGGTGATGGTGACAGCAGGTACACACTGCCCATCCTAGTGGATCCTGCCTTACAGGATGTCACTGCAGAGCAGCTCCAGGGCCACCCCTGCTCCACCCTCCTGAGCCCCATCTCTTTCTCAGCACCATCCAGCCAGGTGAGCCCGGGGTGTGCTCCAGGAACTCCAGGCTGTGGCAGTCATGTGGACAGGTCTGCTCTCCCAGGGGCTGCTGATCTGCTGACTGATAGGACGTGCCTTGTGCAGTATTGTAGCTGGGCATATTTTAACATGCTAACTGAAGCCCTGACTCAGATTTTGCAATGAATGTGTGTATTGGTCTTCTGAGAGGCAGTTGCTTCAGAATTTCACCTCTGAGACTGCCAAACCTGTTTGTGTATTTCATAGTTCATTCTGTAAAGCACTTGCATACATCCCTGTGTTGTGTATTAACAGACACAGCTCATAAATAGCGGTGCCTGGCAGAGCTGTCAGCTCTAGATCTGTCCACAGAGGTTTGAGCCACAGAATTTGCAGTGACAAAGTCATCCCTGGTATTTTCCTTCTGTGTGAGCGACAGGAAGCACAGGACGTGGAGTGCTTGGTGTAAAATGAAACCAGGGCAGTAACTGTGGCTGCACATGGAACCAGATTTGTTTTAATTGGTAGAAGAGGTCTCTAACCTCTTTCACAAAGAGCCAATGATCAGAGAAGTAGAAACATAGCTGAGAAAAGTGATGCACAGTCAGAACACCCAGAAAGATGGTTTATAAAATAAAGAGGAGGTGAAGAAGCAAGGGGGTGCTGAAACTGATTGTATGGGAAAGGGCTTGAAGAAGATTTCAAAGAAAGTGTCTTTGAAACTATAAACACTGGAAACCACAGAAATCCAGAAAACAATCTGTCCTTTTGTAAGTATCATTTGAAGTCTGGTTTCGCCTGTGTGAGTGTATAGATATTGATGAGACTTTGTAAGCATGAAATTCCTTTTTCCTTTGTAGTTTTGTGGCACCTGTAAGTCTTGTGAGGATGGGTTGCCTCTGGGCTGGGCAACGTGTATGACAAGAAAGGGTAGCTAACCAAAGGAGATCAAAGTGAAAACTGGATCAGTTCTCAGGGAAATTGCTGGGTGACCAACCAGCTCAGGCTCCAGAGACTTCCTTTCACAAGTCTGTGTATGGTTTTCGCTGTCACTGTTCTGTGGGCTCAGAGACTGTGCTTGGTTACTCTTGCAGGACTGAATGCTGTCCTGCAGTGTCCTCAGGCTGCTTGGGGTGACGGGTGGTTGATCTCCCTGCCCTAGAGCACACACATCTCTTGTGGAAGTGGCTGTTGTGGCCCTGGCACTGAGGGACCATGGGCTTGTGCTCTGGAAGACACGGCAGGTGGGCTAAAGGGAAGGGAGAAGGCACTGAAAGCCCCTCTATGCTGAACATACCGAGAAAGACTCTTCCTCCTCCATCTTTACCCAAGCATAGAAGAAAACAGACTGATGCTTTTCTACCTCTGCTGCTCTCTGGATTTCAGAAATGACTGCAATGACATTTCCCTTCTCAGCAGAGGCCAAGACAGATTGTCAGGTCACTTTATTCCTTCCTGTTTTGCCTCGAGCTGAAACATCACATGTGCTGAAGACCTCAGCAGCAAGTGGCTGCTCCATCTGCTGTCTGGAGGAGGTCATTCATTTCCAAAGGGAACACTTAGACTTTTCAATTACTTGCTCCTGAGGACTCAGCTGCTGACAGAACACTCTCTTTAGCCACACACATGCTTACAAGGACAGTTTTGGTTGCCCATCCACCTAAAAAACTACATAGTATGAAAAATGAGCAAGGAAGAACTGCAGTTGTTGAGCTGGACCAGCCTCTGTGCAAGGAAGAGTTGAATAAGCAGGAACCCTTCAGCTCCAGAGCAATGCTGTAGAGGGCTGTGAAGTCCTCTGTGTGTAGAGGGTGAGCAGTGAGGGTGGCTGGCTCTCCCTTTCCCAGGTGTCCCACTGTTCCAGAGGTGAGACAGTGGGCTGTGGGAGTCTGCACTCTGAAGTGCCGTGACTGTCCCATGTCCTTCTCTGGAGTAGAGAGGTGTTACTGAGCTTGGCTTTCACATCAGGTGGAGTCCTAAGATGCCAAATAGGGAGGTGTGTGAGGAAGCCTTTCCCAAACAAAGCTCCCTTACAGGAAAGGAGCTGATAACTCTTTGGAGTCTGCTGTGGATTTAGCACTTAGCTGGCAGCGGAAGGTGAGAACAACAGCTCTGGGCAGGACACTGGGCTGGGAAAGGGCACAGCTGTGCACCAAGCACCTGATGACCAGGCTTTGAGGTTATCTGAGTATCCCTGTTACCAGATGAGGAGCAGGAGCCTGTGGACAGCTGGGTTTTCAGGGCTGTGCCTGTTCCTGTCTCTGTCGAGACACAGGTGCTGAGATGCTTCTCAATGCTGGGCCCTTGAGTTTTCAGCTGGGCACTCCTCCAGCCATTCATCACTCCTTGGATGTGGTCCATGGGAAGCCAGATGTGATCTGAGGGTTGCTGCTGCAGCGGAGATACCAAACAGACACCTGGCATTTCATACAGACCAAGGTAAATTTGGGCTGAAAATAGGACTGGGCTGTGCCTTGAGTGCCGGGCTGTGAGTGTGTGGTGGGGCTCCTGCCCGGGGTCATGGCCCTGTGGATCAGCTCGAGACACAAGGCAGAACCACCTGTTTGGGTGTAGAAAAACCAATGTGGGGCAGCTCAGAACCTCAGATGAACTGAAAAACAGGGCAGGGATTTTCTTTTTCCCGCATGAGTCACAACACAGCGAGCTCTTCCACTCTTTATGGTACAACTGACAGATAGTGCAGGGGAGGCGAGACTGGCTCTGTTTGCAGCTGTGAAAGCCATGAAGGGATATGTTCTTTGTGAATTAATTAATGTGGAGAAAAGGCAGTTTAAGTATTTGACAAAAGATTAATTTCCACCCACTTCCCAGCTGGCGCTGTAGTGCAGCTTAGCCATGGACTGTCAGATTTCCATCAGCCTTCAGCATTTCCACTGAAATAGCAATTTCTGCCTGGCAGGGCAGAGAGTAACAGTTGTGAGCCCTGTGCTACTCATGGGTAACAGGTAAGGGAGGTGGGACGAGGTTGTGCCCTGCTCCTGACAGGGCTGGTTGGTGCTGCATGTCCCATTTGGCGGATGCCATAAATGGGAGCTAAACTTGAAACCCTCTGAGTAGGGATTTAGGCTCACTTCCTAGGCTGGCAGAAGCTTTCAGGAATCTTTCCCTTGGCCTTTTTGTGAAATGAGGGGAATGTTGCCATCCTTCACCCCAAGGGAAGGGTTTCCCATGCAGGATATTCAGTGTCTCAGCAGCACAGCTAGAGAGGAGGGGCAGGAGTTGGGGCAGTACCAGTGACATTCTCAGGCAGGTGCAGACACCTCTTCAAGACAGAAGCTGAGACAAATCATAATCACAAAGTCATTAGTGTGCTAGCAGGAGCTGGGGGAATAAACCTAAAGTGAAATCCTAGTTTGCTGTAATAGCCTGTGGCAGACACCTGCTGGATTCCTGGGGCTGGGACTTGACCCAGGACAGGCATGTGCTGCCAGGTCAGAGACCATTAGGATGTGCAAACTCCAGATTCCTTCCAAACCTTTCATATATTTGCAAGCCTTCAATGAGCCCTACCAAAGAGACAACTGTTAGGGAGACATTTGCATCCACGTGATGCACACACAGCAGGTCTTATCCCTCAGTGATAGGAACTGAGAGGTGACCATGTCATCTCTTGCCAGTAAATGGAGTGGCAGCAGAGCAATGGCCTTCCTGTGCATGTCACTGCTATCAAAAGAGCAAAGATGCCTCTGAATAGCACAGGAATGTTTACCAGTTGTGGTCTCCTGAAAAGTTCAAGCTGTATTTCAAGGACAAGAGGGTATTCTAAGAAGGAGGAGATCAAATCCCCAAGGAGCAGTTGTAAAATGCCACTGTTAGTGCCCCCAAAATGCCTTTGGTGTATTTTGCTGAAATGACAATGCTGCATCTTCTGTCTGTGTGATGAGAAAAGGACACAAGGGTACAGAGCTGGGACCCTGAGCAACCTCACAGATCATAAATACCACAAGGCAACAGGAAAATGAGATCTTTATTCTGAGTAAAAGAAAACAGAGAAAGAGGGGATCAGCCACACTTTGAGTGCAGTTAGCAGGAATCTGAGAGCAAACTGTGCAGGACAGACTTAGATTCAGTTCTTTGCTGAAATTACAGCTGGTCTGAGCTCAGGAGGGAGCTGTGGGAGAGGTGGCTGTGCAGCCTGCCCACAGCAGTGAGTAGGTGTGGGCACTGGAGGTGGTTCAGTGAGGGGAGCTCTGTTGGGAGAGTGTCACTGTCACCCTCCTGAGGTTAATGCCGTGCCCAGCACTAGGACCGCTGCTGTCACAAACACATCTGCAGGAGACAGAGCCAGTAGAGGGGAGTCTTTGGGGCTATCAGAGGGGGACAGGGCAGCCTGGTGCAATGTTTGATGCTCAGGTGAGTGGATATGTTCAGTGATAGATGTGGAACTTGTCCTTGTCTCCTTTGGACTTGATGTGTTCCTCAGCCTAGAGCATCAGGAGGAGAACTTCCTCACTTTTTGGTGTCTGCATGCCCTGAAGCTGACGTTCTCAATGTTTCCAGAGCCACCAGTGGTGGAAGAACCCAGGCAAAGCAGGAAAGTGCTAAGAAAAGCCAAATCCTTTATCCCTGGCACACAAATGACCACCTGAAACTACCACCCGGAGATCCTAATAGTGTTACACTGCTTTTAGTGGATAAATCATGCACTTACAAGCCAGCAGGATCCACTGAGCAAGTAAATTCTCACTCATAGTTCACTGAAACCACAAATACATTCACTCACTGCAGGTGTAGGACACATGAAACCTGAAGGGCAGGGATATATATATGGTCTCCTGGGATGTGCCACAGACCTGCCAGCCTGCTGCAGAGCACGAAGGAGACACTCAGCCCTGAGTCAACCAGGCTCCTGTCACCACAGCACTGGCTTGCACTCACCCACATCTCACCTCCCACACAGCACACACGAGTTTTTACAACAGCAGCAAAAGAAGGAACAACCTTCCCAAGCCTGGAGGAAATCCCGTTGGTGCCAGACCACCTGAGGTCAGGTGGTGTGTGAGTCAAGGCTGGTGCTGCAGGGGACGTCTTGGCCAGGCAGATCTGTGAGAACATGTAACGTGTTGTGAGAGATGTGATGTTTTTTTTCTTGCTGTCTGAAAGGGATGTGGCAGGAAGGAATATTGCAAAAAGCCTTTTCCCAGCAGCAGGTGCTGGTGCATGAGCCAGGGTAGGACCCGAGGGCACATCTGGCCAGATGCTGTGAGTGCCCATGCTGGGAGAGCAGGGCTGGGCCATGGAACAGTGCTGCTGCTTCTGGTTCACAGGGAGCCCTGGGCTTTTCATTTGCTTTTGGGCCAAATGAAATGTTCTGGTCAATTGAAATCCCATTTGATTTCATTTGTAATTTCTTTTGCTGACTTTATTCCAGCAACCATTGTGTGCTGCTGGATGTTCTGTGGCTGTAGCTGGGTCTGGCTCTGATGCTGGCCCCTTGCACTGAGGAAGAGCAGGAGTGTTTCCAGTTTTCAAGTGTTTTCTGGCAGCCAGGGAACCTTTGCTTCCTGGGAGTGGTATTCCCTGGAGAAAGGTTGACTCCTCCAGAACACTGCTCTCCTGATGGTGTGGAATCACTGAGCCACAGCCTGGCATCTCAGGCCATGTTTAATGTCCTGCCTCTTCTGTGTCTAATGAAGGGGCCAGAGCCCTTTCTGGATCTCCTGGGGATGGGATACCTCATTTCCCTCCTCTTGGAATATCAAATGACAGCTGTAGATGAACTTTATTTATTCTGTCTGTGCAGTGTATCTGTATTCATGCAGCTCCTTGGCTCCCAGCACTAGGAGCAGTAACTTGCCCTTTAAAATGATAATAATCCCAAGCAAACCAGGCAAACTCCCTACAGAGGCAAAATTTGTCATTGCTTTGCCTTTGGCTTCACAAATATCTCATGTTTCTCCTCCTAAAATGTGTCATGCTACTGCACCCATGGGTTGAGGGATGAGGTCCTAGGGCAGGCGGGTCTGTGGTGTGGGCATAGAGGTGCCTGGACCACAGTTCTGGGACAGTGGGAGACAGGGGCAGCTGCTGAGAGGGGCTCTGTAGGCTCTATAAATCCTCCCCACTGGTGGTACCAGAGCAGACCGGTGAGTTTTTGGCTGCTCAGGACACCACGAGGTGCAGCCCTACCTTGGATCATGGGCAGAGACTTGTGTACAAGAGAAGGGGAATTGCTTTATTCCACACTTCTCTGGCAGATGCCAAACTCGGGCCCCCAGCAAAACCTCCGTGAAACACCTCACCTTTACCTGAAGTGCCCAGCGCTGCTGCAAAGCACTAGGGAGGCAGACCCACTGTCTGCCAAAAATCCCTCGAGGTGTGCGGGAGTCGGTGCTTTTTTGGGTGCTGCCGGAGTTAACCCTAGGTGGGCGATGCCTGCGCGCCCTCGGACCTGTCCGGAGGCCGGGCAGCCCCGGGAATGCGGAGAGGTGCCCCGGAGCCGGAGGGGTGTCCCTGTGCAGGGGGTTCCCGTGGCGGGGGTGCCCCGAAGCCGCGGGAGAGGGCGCTGCGGGCCCGCGCTGCTGCCGCAGCACCGGGCTGGGCTCACAGCGACAGCCAGGGAACCTCCGAGCGCTGGGATCGCAGCCCTTGGAGGGGACACGGGGCTGGAAACTTCACCCAAAACAGCCCGCAGAGGGGGTGGGCAGATCGTCACGATCCACTTGTGAGAAACAAGGAGCCTGCGAATTACTTTATATTTAGTGCGGGCGTCTCTTTACCTAGATAAGGTAATGTTTTAGTGATGAATGTGCTTTCGAGTTCAGCTGCTGGTCACCAGAAAGGATGGTGGGTTTTGATTCGTACCATCAGGTATCTTTCCCCTTTTGTTCTGTTTTTGTTATACCCACCAAATATCCAGTCCTGAAGGCTGTCACTAGAAAGAGATGTTAGAAATGGCCCAAATCTGCATTAGAAAAGGTGTATCGTGTCACAGGCGTTCGTTCCCTTTCCATTTCCATGGAAACAGTGCTAGCACGGACTTCGGTGGTGTCAGGCAGAGCAGCCGGGCCCTCCAGCCTGGCACGATCTCGTGGTCTGTCTCCAAAAGCAGCTGCTGGCAACAGCACAACGAAACGTGCCTTGGTCTCATCAGGTTTGGAAAGAGAAGGTCGCCTGGTGCTTTAGAGTAACAGCACTTGAGATAATCGCGTCCGAAACAACAGCTGGGACAAGCGTTTGACTCCCAACTTCCCCCTTCCCACCCTACCCTTCCATATCCCTCTGCCCCGTCCGATCCGGCAGGGAACCCCGCACACCACAGGCTACAGTTTTTAATTTCCTGGGGGGCGGCAGGGGTGGAGAGCACATCTTGTGGCGGCTGACAGGCTTTTTGTTCTGCTCCAGTCCTTTTATTAACCCCCTGCTAGATCATTCCCTGTCTGCGCCGAGCTGCCCCGCTGCGTCGGTGATGAGAGCGTTTGTAGCAGCCGGGCTGCCGGGGGAGATTAGGGGATCCCGCGGGCCGGGCGCCGTGTGCACTCCGCGCTGCCGCAGTCCCGGCTCCGCCTGCCCCGCCGCCGGCACACACCGCTCACCGACCCCCTGAGCCCCCGCACCAGCCCGCACCTCCCGGACCCCGCCTCTGCGGGATGGGGCGGGTTGCAAACGGGTAGGGAGAAGGTGACAGCAGGAGCATCATCCACTACAGCGGCGAAGCCCTGCCCTTTTACCTGCTGTACATCTTAGGTAAAAGCAAGCGTTCCTACTCAGTTATCTTGCCCAGTTCCCCTTCTGTATTCAGGGCCTCAGTTCTGTAAAACAGTTATCCCAGACCCGGGACTGCAGAATTTATGGGAGCAATTGAGCTCTTTCTGGGCAATTGTTTCCTTTTCCTTTTGGATCAGTCTGCTGCTGGTGGTTGATTATTCAAACAAATTAATTTGGGATGTACACACGAGTTCTAATTAGCTGCAATTATTCACTTATTTCCCCCCTGCTTCCCTCTTACATTGCCAGAAATGAAAAAAATATCACCCTAATACAGTGTGCCCTGCAATAATTATCCCCTGGGCCAATCCTGAACCTCTCAGTCTACGATCAATACCTTCATCTGTCAGCCACGATTAATTAAACACAATCCCACTTTCAGGGCTTTGATTCATATCACCTCAGAACAGCTTACTGGGTATTATAATCCAGACATGATTCTAATACTGTCCTCAAGTGCAAGGGAGGGGCTGCCTGAGACATCAACCCCCAATTTCATTAAAAGCCAAGCGATAGAGGGGCTCTTGTTGTGAGGTGAGTGATGAGTAGGTGGGACTGTGTTCTCCCCTAGAGCCCAGCTGCTTCCTGGGGGAATAGTGCTGCTGGAATTGGACTGGGGCAAGGCTGCTGCTCTGGGTGAGGAAGGGAAGCTGGGTTAGGCCCAGCACTATGGTTTTGTTGTCTGTGCCATCTGTGTGGGTGTGTTATGGCCTACAGAGGCCTCTTTTATTGGCCAGTAGTTGCAGTTTTGGAATTTGATATGGTTCTGAACAGTAATTCGATATCCAAGGGCTGTTCTGAGTTTCCTGATGCTGGTCTGTGGTGGTCCAAGCCAGAGCTCCAGAGATGTAAAACAAAGCTCTTAAAAAACAATAAAGTTGTTTTACTTGAGATTCTTCTGATGCTTTTAATAACCCTCTATTCTCGCATGGAGTGGTAAAAGCAAAGAGAGATGTAGGGCCAAGCCACACACTGGCAAAGCAGGGACCGGATCCAAGATTCATGGCTCCCTCTCCTCTCCGCTGTCTCCCTCAGACAGGAAAGGAGGTCAGATCTAAAAGGGGTGATTTGAATCTGTTCCAGGTCTTAAACCAGAGAGCCCTTTTTGCTGATGCTGGCCATGTGTCTCAGCCAGCATCCTCTCCTAGGATTGCTGCCTTCACGTTCTTTTTCAACTGATTCACAGTCAGATGCCCTCTTTCCTGGATGTCTGTTTCTTGCACCTTCACCCTCAGAACTTCAAAAGCCTCAGGTCCAGCATCCAGGAGTCTGAGGGCAACTGCTGTTATCTGCAGAGGGCAGGCAGCTCAGCAGATCTTCAGATGATAAGGGAGAATGATTTCCAACTTCAAGCCACCTGGAATAAAGTCAAGCTGATGATGTTGCAGGGAGTCGTGACCTCAGGACTGGGAACAGCAAATCGAACTATGTTTGAGCTCTCCAGCAGCATCAGTGTCCAGTTTCATCAGTGCAACTATCTGGGGGTTTCCAGGACATCTTCCAGGTGATAGATGTGTTTTGTTTTCTGCCCTTGTAGGACAAATGGCTTCAGAACCATAATCAAAGGGGAATAGGCAAGTGCCATAGGTCAGCTCGGGATCTGTGCTGGGTCTGCTGGAGGAGAGCCCAGTGTTTGCACGGCACAAGCAGGAGCCTGTTCCCAGGGCTGGAAATGTTACACTTGGCCTTCCCAGCAAAACTGACACCTCAGTGGTACATGAGGGAGGGAGGGACGTATGGAAAACCTTCCACTCTCCATGTCCAGGTCCAGCAGGGCTGGAGCCCAGAACTGCGGCGCCGTTGCAGGAGGGAGCTGCAGAGCTCACCGCAGCCTTCACGTGGCTGCTGAACTGGGGAGTTCATTCCAGTTCAGTGAGGCAAGGGATACTCCCAGGCCTGCTGTCCACACAGGGTTCTACTGTTTGAGCTGCACCAGCGTGCCTGTTGCATCCAGGAATGGTTGAAACTGGAACATTTGCTTGGCAAGCCGTGTAAGTTCAATAGGATGTTCAGATAGGGAAGAGAAATGAGAGTGTGCAGTGTGCTAGGCACTGAGTCTGCCCCTCTGACAGATCTCACTGAGAATTCACAGGGGCTTTGCAGGGAGGAAAAAACATGATATGAAACTTGGAAAATAAATCATCAGTTGGATTTTGCTGCCTGGTTGTTTCTAAAGCCTTGTTCTCGCCTTTTGTTGAGGATCAGAATGATACCCAGGCTGTTGCTTTATCTGCACTTTAAGCTTCAGCTTGTAAAGAGCAAAATCTCTGTGATCAGAATGATTTTAGGTATATGTAAGCCAAAAAAATGCCAATTTCTCTGCTACCCACCTAAGAAAATGGAGTGGTGGGTTTGTAATAGAACAATAAACCACAGTGCCTTTGTGGGTGCAAACTGTTAGCCTGGGGTTCTCTGCAAGACAGAGGAACAAAGGCCACTTCGCTTTCATCAGCCACTTGAGCATTACAGACCCCCCCACCGCCCTCCCAGGGTGAAAGACTCTGCTGGTGAGTCTTTATTGCCAGGAGAAAATGAAAATTATACGCAAAATACAGACGAGAAAATTCGCATCTCTGCATTTGAGTGCTGTGCTGGGTATGACATCACTGGTAGCCAATCAGCAAGCTCCCTTTGTGTCTGGCTTTCTAATAAAAGCCACTTCATCAGAGTAATTTGCAATAATAATTTATTCACCTTCTAGGAACGGCACCACCTGACTCCCTGAGCAGCAGGGAGAGCGAGCACACAAAGGTCTGGAGGCCCAGACGTGGCTGTGCCCTGGTCGAGCACAGCTCCAGCTCTGACTTGAGTGGAGGTGCCTTCAAGTTGCAGATAATGGAAGTGATCACTTGTGTTCATTGATTACCCCATGGGTCAGTGCCCCTAAAGGTGCTCAGTGCTGCAGGCACCCAGAGCAGAACAGCAGAAGGGGCTCTGCTAGGAAGAGTGGCACCGGGACCACTCTGTAACCCTGGGCAGGGTGAGAGGGCTCCCCTTGCTCCACAAGGATGTACAGGGACAAGGGGCTGCTTTGCATGGACACCAGGAAGAGTTTGGCCTTTTATATTTGGGGTTTGCCTGAGTGAGAGGCAGGGCAGCCTGGGCTGGAGGCACAGAGAGAAACTGAGGTACCACAGGATGTGTGCAGTTCAGTGCCCTGGTGCTGCACAGGCAGGATCTGAACACATGGGAATGGCCTCTGGCAGTTGTGTTCCTCAGTGCAGCTTGGAGGAACCTTCTCTGCAAGCAGGGATAGCTCAAAGCTCCTCTGTGGTATCAAAGAGCCTTACAGGCCAGGACTAATAGCTCTGCAAATGAGCATAGACCCCACCAAAAAGAACAGCAGTTTGTGGGATCTCTCTCTGATTCCCAAGAAAATATTTCTTTAGCACAGTCCCTCCAGCACTCTGGGGCTGAGTAAGCCTGTTGTGCAGGAGATGTGGGACTGCTTGTCCCACGTGTCTCTAGTAGGAGCTCCACTGTGCCAGCGTGTTGTGTGGGAGGCGCTTCCAGAGCCATGTGTAGCTGCTTGTGAAGAGCACATAGGATGTGTATTTTGGTGGTGTGAATTCCCTAATCAGGCTCTGCACACACAATGCTGGATTTGGAAGCAGAGCACAGAGGCACTAAACAGAGACCCTGAGGAAAACCGAAATAAGGGATTGCTGCCACCCTGAATGATGTATTCTATTTTACAGGGAGAGAAGGCATCAGAGCTGGGAACAGCAGGCAAATGTCCTGAGTCAGCCCGAGGCAGACACACCAATACAACCATCAGCACACAGGTAATGGAGACCTCAGCTGAAGATGCAGCCAGGTAAAAACGCAGCAGTTGTTTGGTGGCACAGTGAGGGGGTGTTCTCACAGCACCCCTCCTCTTGGACTGTGCTGTCAGTGTTGTGTCTACACAGCTTTTGGAGATTTTGAAGTTAAAACCCCACCCAAATCCAAATAAGTCAACCAGTGGAGTTAATGTGCTCTGTAAATCCTGCTGTGACTGCATCCAAGCAGGCTTTGTGTCAGGTTTCTCTGGTAGTGACCCTCACCCTGTGTGCCTGATCCATTGATCCTGGAGAGTAGGACAGCTCCTGGTGATGAATAACCCACCTCTCAGCTGTTCTCTGGGGAAGTGTAGCCAACAGTCCATACTGTGCTCATGGGCTCTATTATCATTCACCTTGGAGGGGCTGCTTGAGGAGGTACAGCATTGTCAGCTTCTTGAGAGGCTCCCAAGGACCATTCCTTGTGCCCAAATGGCTGTTGCAGTGCTGGGGGTACAAGGAGCCACAGGTGGTGTGAAGGAGGGATAGGACTGAATATGCACTCCCCAAGTAAATCTAGATAGGCCCTGCTTGGAAGGGCAAGCCTGAGGGGGCCTAAGTGTCTTCAGTAAGAGTGGGGTGCATGGCCCCTTTCTGGATCCAGGCTTTCCAGACTCACCATTCCAGTCCCTCATCGGGATTGAGAAGTGTCCTTGGGTGTCTCCAGGACCACCTGTGGCAAACAGGAGACCCTGGCTGCAGCCCACCTGTGGGTACCACAGGCTGGCAGTGAGCTGTGTCCCCTGCTGATGATCCCTGAGACACCCTCCCCCTGGCAGAGATCAACACTGTGACCAGCAGTCACGCTGATTTGGTGACTGCAGGGACTTCTGAGCACTGGAGATGCCCTTCCAGCTGACAGGCAGGCCTTTGCCCCTACTCCCACACTGTAAAGCAGCACTGGGAGCTTTGGGAAGTGTTTTACTGTTCGGATTTCACCCATTTGTTTGGTTAGGTTGAAGCACAGCAGAGATGACTGGGGAAGGGGGGAGAGCTGTGGTGCTGCCCCCAGCCTGTGTCTGTAGGACCCTTTTAAGCCTTGTTTATTGATTTACTTTGGAACAACATCCTTGGCTCAAATGAGTGCAATCAGAGGTGGCAGAACTCCAGAGCAGAAGAGCTTATAACATATTTTCTAGGAATTGCTTGTCATATCTGAAGGGAAAATGGAAGGGTAACATAAACACACACAAAGCCTGGGGATAATGGCTATTACTGTGTGGAGACAGTGGTCTTGGAGCCCGGGGTGATCTGATGAAGTCTTGTAGTGGGAATTTGGACTAAGCTGTGCTTTGCAGACTGCATTTCCTTGTAAATAAAGTTGTGTTCAAAAACCTCTGAATTGCTAGAACAGGTAAGCAGCAGCCTGGAGAGACCAGGCTACCTTGCCCTAACTCTGCATTTCCCAGAGCCTGGCTTTGGGATAACCTCTACCACTCGTCCCTGGGACCAGTTCACTAAACTTTGCCCTTGGATTTTGTGCCAGACAGAGATGTTAAGGCTGCTCACGCCATCACAGCACCGTACCAGGGCTGTATATCTTGCTGCCAACTGGGTTTGTGTACTTTAAACCTAAAAGCAGTTTGCCTTTGTCGTGCACTCTCAGACAGAAGGAGAACAATGTTTAGACCACTTACTTAAGGGTTAAGTGCCTCACTTGCTCTTCTCCACTGACTTGGCCATGCATCTCCAGGTTGTAAGACATCTGGCTCATTATTAGCCTCAGATTAGGCAGCAGCAAAGTTGCTTAAACCTGGTTTAAGTGCCAGAATAGGTCCCTTTATTGCAGCCCTTTTGTTTTGGTGACCATTGTCCCACTGGTCCACTCCCAGCCCACCTTCCCCTCACTGTGCCTGGGGCTTGCTAAGAGCCTCTCTGCCTAGAAATGGATTCTCTTTTTTTCAGAATTTCTTTCTTGTCTCCAGCTCTCAGGGTGTCTGCTTAACACCTGCAACCCCCTCCCATCCCTCTGTAAATTGCCTGAATCCCTCCCTGACAAATGAGAGGCCATTGCCAGTGACAAGGTAACCTGGCTGTTCCCTGTGTGCTGCCTTCTGCTTCCCAGCCAGCTCCAGGTAATGGGTGAACTCAGGCCGTGGCGTCTGGCCAGCTGGCTCTGCAGCCTGGGGTCAATTGGGGCCTTCAGGATCCACTGCTCCTGCCTCTGCAGTGACAAACATGAGCTCTGGCTCTTCCACAGCCTGGGAAGCAGCTGAGTAACACTGGGTAGGCTCAGCCTCCCACACAGCTCGCTGCCAGCTACAGCTGTCTTGTACAGTCTGTGGCAGCCGACAGGGTGTTTGGCTTTCTCTCTGAGTTTGGTGGTGAGAGTCTCCTGGTTGGTGGGGGTGGAGGTGTGTTGTTCCCCTCTGCTCCCCGAGCAGGACAGGGTTGCCCATGCCTTGATGAGGCTGTGCCTGGACTGCTCCACAATCCTCAAGTACTGTCAGCTGCTTCACCTGCTCCATCCTTGGCCATTTGCCCAGCCCTCTTTTCCTCCTCTGCGTTCCCTCTCGGGGTGACCTTATTTACAAATTTTGCATATTTAATCTCCTGCTGATGACTCACAGAGCAATCACTTTCCTCCTAGCTCATCCTGCACTGTCCAAATTAATTCACAGACTGCTTTCTGACAGCCCTTCATGGACACCCACCTACTACCTTCAGCTCAAGAGTTTTAAATCTCCTTGTGCTTGCTCTTCCCTGCTTTCTTGATGTCTCTCTCTTACCATCCACTCTCCCCCTCCATCGTCTTTGACTTGACCTGTCTCTAAATACCCATATCTGGGCTCTGCCGAAAGCTAGATGGTTGTGCCCAAAGGTTATCTCTAAGATCCACCTTCTCCTCCCTGTGTTTCCAGCTGAAATCCCTTTGGGATGCCCAGGTTTTCAGAGCAATCAGATTTCTGCCACACTTATCAGTCCTGTGCAGAGTACCTCACACCTTATCATCAGGATTTTCCTGGGAGCCTCTGGCAGTGCAGTGTTGCAGGGTTGTGCAGAGCCTGTCTCACTGACCCTGTCCTCATGTCCCTCACACGAGCCCTGAAGTGCCTGTGCCTTCTGCAGGAGGCCTGTTCTCCTGGCCCTGCTCCATCCAACCAGCAGCTACATCTCCCACTGCAGAGGCACCGAGTTCTCCTGCCAGCCATGCCAGTTACAACGTGCCACCACATTTTTCTCCCAGGTTACTCCCTCTGTAGTGGTGGAGCAATCTGAAACACTAGCAAAGCCTTTTCTCCTTCCAGATCCTTCCTAAAAACTACTGGGCTTCACTGCCTGCCCACAGTAGCTGCTCTCCAGCATCTGCCTTCATGCCTGTCCGTGCTCCTTCATCTGCCCAGAGCACTGTACAGTCCCTTTGTGTCCCCTGTGTGTGCCCTTGGGATGTGCACACCCTTCTGAGCGTGGGTGTCCCTCTGTGCCATCCCTGCAGCGTGCTCAGCAAGAGGACACCATTACACAGCCCTTAATGAGGGAGAAAAGTGTAATCACTGGAAGTCTAAATGATTAAGTCTGGTCATTTTGGTTTCTGGGAGCAGCAAACACCAGATTGGTTTCAGGGCTTGCAAATCTTCCGATTCCCAGGCACATTGTTGTGCCTCCTCTGTCAAATACAGCAAGTCTGGCTCTCCTCCCACAGATTATCCGGGCATGCAAATGACCTCAGACAGTTACACTGTCATTTTCTCATGCTGTGATTTTACTTACACCCCCCTGCAGTACATGACAATAAAATTACCCCTCTCGTTCCTTTCCCACAGACAGTCTTGCAGCGTGTCAGTCAGTGTCACGTGAGCAGCCCTTCATCCATTACTCCTGGGACCTGGGGGGTGGTTTGGGAAGGGTCTGCTGGGCTATCACTCGCCTCCATTTGCCTGTAGGGAAAGGATTCTGGGTTCCATGCTGTTTCCTCTGGTGCCTACACAGCTCTTTGATCACAATTTGACTCTCAGGCCTTCAGAATCACAGCTACTCTGTAAGGTTTGACTGTAATCCTGGTGACATGTTGTTTCCTGACAAGCTCTGGACTCTGCTTGCTCCCAAATCTTTATTAACTTGTGTTTATTTCTGATGGGCCCCATGATTCTACTGTTGCTGGAGACTTATTGTCTCTTACCTGGATTTAAATGCTGTTTGGGTCTAAAATACTTCTCACATTCTCTGTTGCTGTCATCTGACTTGCCACATTTTTACTTTGAGATTTCAATCTTGAATCCACACTCTCTTTTTTGTCCACACTGCCCCTTCTCTCAACACACAACCAGACCTGCACCAGTAGTTTGTGTGGAGAGCCTGGAGCAGCCTGCAGCACTCACCAGCACTTAGCAACAAGGTCCCTGTGTGGGAAACACAAGCAGCAGAGCTCCATCATGCCAGCAAGGTCTGTGTCAGTGCCATGATCTACTTCCCAGGCTGCACCCTCATGGTGGCACAACACCGTGCCAGTGGGGTGTGGGACTGCTCCAGGAATCCTTGGCTGTAGGAAAACCATGTGTTGTGCAAGTGAAAGGGATAGTGAGCAGTTTAGAGCTGTGTCTGGGCATTTCAGTGTGTGGTGGATGTGTTAGTTCAGCCATGAGCAGGGATTTTAAGGGGAAAAAAGTAAACAACAAGGAGGACAGTGCAGTGGTGGGGATTTCCAGTCCTGGGGCAGTGGGGACTTCAGTAGACACAGACAGCTTCCAGTGGTTCAAATCAGTAAAGTCATAGAATGGTTTGAGTTGGGAGGGACCTTAAAGCTCATCTCATTCCACNTGGGGTCTCACCTGAAGGGGCAGAGGGGCAGAATCCCCCCCCTTGACTTGCTGATACAAAAAATCCACCCTGCAGAGGCCACACCTTGATCAGGTAACTTTTTAGAGGCCTGAAAGGTCCGAGCATGCAAGGATACCCTCTGGAGACAGGGAAGGGAGCACAGCCCATCATGGCTGAGGAAGACACATTGTCCAGAGCACAGAGGAGTGTCTGGCTGTGGGCAGAGCTCCCTCCTTGCACTGCCTGCCCCAGACAATGGATCCTGCAGGTGTGTTTTCCCACCTGGGTGTACAGAGCCAGTGTGAATGCTCAGAGTTGCACTCCCTTCTTGCATCTCCTGCTCTCTGGCAGTGAGGGAAAAGCACTGAGGGAGGAGGACACCAAGCTTGCCCTGAAAGCAGGGACTGAATCCGACTGCAGAAAGAAATTACTTCCATTTTTCTGTAATATTTTTCATATTTGATAATATCAAAGTGACCTCCTGGTCAGCCATTCCAGGAAATTTAATGACCGCATGTGAGAAGGGACCTTGGCTTCACCTTCCAGGCTTGCAGGAGCTGCCAGACTCGTCACTGGCACGTGCAGCAGCACTGATGTTACCTGGGGGTTAGCAAAGCAAAGTTTTCCTACATACTTCTCCTGCCTGAATTCTGGGCAAACAAAGTTCACAAATCCCTGTTTGTACAGGCAGAAAATGTCGTTGCTCCGTTCAGTTATAATCCCAAACTTAAAAGTTAATTGAGGCAGGTATTAACTTAAGCAGGTTTTGTTCAAGTAAATATTTTCCATTTGGGAGCCTATTCACTTAATAATCTAAAGCAATTTTTTTATTATTTTTAGCTTGCAAAAAATATAATAATGTCTGTTCCATTAGGAGCTGCTGGTGGCTTAAGAGGATTTTACTCCCATTTTATGGTTTAGTTCAAAGAAAATTTATTCTTGCAATAGATTTAATGATTCTTAGCTAACATTGTCTTCCCAGCTGCAGTTGGACTGTAATAAAAAACCCTTTGGCTTTTGTTAGACTTGCACATTCTTTGCTGCCAATAATGATTAATCTTTCCCCCTACAAGACCATCTTATTACTTGGGTTTGACTTGGGAGCTGCCATTCCCTCTGGAGCTTGGTAAGGGTTTTCTCCCAGAGCAGCTCTGGAGCAGTGCAGGTGTGACCTGCAGTGCCTCCCTCTGCCCTTTAATTGCTGATCTGTGGCACTCCTCCACACAGCAGTGCTATTTTGGGGATGACAGGGAATTAATTGCAAGAATTCCTGAATACCTCTGTGCGTGGAAGGACCCTTGGAGTCCCGGCGGGGGGATTGTCTAGACAGGCCACTCGGTGAGGAGATGTGGGGGTGAGGGCAGCTCCCACCCCTCCCTGACCTTGGACAAGCGTGGGGGGCACTGACCCTCACCCCAAAGCAGCCCCTGCCACCTCTCAGCTGTGCTGAGCAGCCCTTTCCCCCAGCTCTCAGGGGCACAGACCATATCCCAGCATCCTCTGAATCAGGGAGGGCTGGGAATGCCTCTGGAAGGTGTGAGAGGAGTGTGGGGCTGCTCCAGGTACATGTCTGTGACAGCATTCCAGTGGATGGCTTTGGGACATTGCCAAACATGTGGGACTGGAGCTGCATGCTGGGAAAGTGTGTGTGAATTCCTGGCCATTTTGGCTGGATCTTAGTGATTCATAGTAATAAACCTCCTGGGTATGGGAAGGGAAGAGATGCTCAGCCGACCCAGAGAGCCCTGTGCTGTTATCAGGACACAAGGACTGACCAGCTTGTCACATCAGGAGTGAGGGAATTTGGGGGAGATGAATTTGCTGTGCTGTCCCTCTGCCTTTTCCTGTGGGATTTTTGGGAAATGCTGCTCACTGACCAAAAAATCCCAACACCTATTCCAAACTGTGCCTTCCCCAGTGGGTTTCTCAAGGCTTAGAGAGCACTGGATATCCCTGTGGGTTGATGCTCCTCTGCAGGGACTGGAATCTGAAGGTCCCTGTCACTGGGCCTAAGCTGTGTGGGGTCAAGCAAAAATATCTGCAGTTCAAGGCAAACTCAACAAGTCGTTTCAGCCAAGGAAACCCACGCAGAACTCATGTGGGATTACAGCTTCAGTCCTTTCTGACTTATTTTAAACCAAAATGGCTCAAGTTTTTGTTTTGGAGAGCATTCTCATTCACAGATTTAGCTGGCTGACATTTTTGTAACTGCATAAAAGCCTGTGAAAGCAAAACCAGACAAATTTTCTTTGGGGTTGGCTCTGAAAAATGGTTTTAGGTCTGAGTTTTTTACTTCAGCAAAGGAACTTGATGACCTTTAGTTACCACTTGCCCTGACAAAGTTTGGGATTTTTACCCCTGTTTTATTTCTTCTACCTCAGTGTATGAATGGATATTCCTGCTGCTTGGGATCGTTGGCTTTGCTGGCAGACCCCTCCATCCTCCTCCTGGTCAGGAGAGGGACACAGCTGGGCCTGGAAGATTGACTGGGTGGAGTCTGAAGGCAGGACTGGTGCTGAGTGGAGTCCTGCTGCGTTTGGGAGCAAATGTGGATGACCTTCCCTTCCCCCTTGCTGATGGAGCACTGTGATGTCCCTGCCTGCCCTTGGACACCAGATGGGTGAGTTTAACCACTGTCTTTCTTTTTTATAAATCTTTGTACCTGTATTCATAGAATCATGGAATGGTCTGGGTTGGAAGGGACCCTAAAGCCCATCTCATTCTCCCCCTTGCCATTGACAGGGACATCTTCCACTATCCCAGGATACTCCAAGCCCTGAACACTTCCAGGGCTGGCTCAGCCACAGCTTCTCTGGGCAATTGAGTTTGCTCACTTTTTTGTTTTTTAATCACTGTACCCATTCTCTTTTCCAACCAGCAGGTCAGGGTTGCCATGCCATGTGTAGGGAGGATGTTTTCCCTGTCCTTGCTGTTCCTGATGGTTGCCCATCCCCACATACTCTCTCATGCTATTTCTGGGCTTAGAGCACTTATCACTTTCCCTGAGTAGAGGTCTTGTTTTCTCACCTCCTGCTCAGCTATTCAAGTAACAAAAGGAACCTTCCAGTGTGAAGGGGACTGATCCAGGGTGTGTTTTGGGTTTAACCCTTCCATGCCTTCCCCCCAAGCCTCTCCTGTCTGTGTCAGCCCCACGGGCTGGGGCAGTCACGCTGTGTGTCCAGCCCCACGTGGTCCTGGTCAGCTGGGCCTCGGGTGTTCCAGCACTGCCCTGTGCACAGGCACTTCAAAGAGCTTTCCATGGGCAGGAAACAGGCCAGATTAGAGGCACACTGAGGCTTTTATTTTATGCCAGCACTTCAGAATGTTCTTGCTGGTGTTTCTGAGGCCCCATTTTTATCCATGTATATAATGCAGCAGTGGCCTCTGGCACCACACACCGCAGCTCCGAGGGGTGAGGGTCACAAGGCACTTCACGTGTGTCCCAGAGCCAGGGGGCTCCAGGGAGGGTCAGGGCTGGCTCCTCCAGGACTGCGTCCTCTGGCAGCAGCCTCACCACCCCAGGCACTGCTCAGGAGCCCGAGGTTGGCTGTGCCCTGCCACCTCATCCTGCAGCAACATGCCCCATCCCTCCTCCAGGAGACAGTGCTGAGGTAGCCAGAGGTCCTGGCAGGCAGGGGGAGTGGGAGGTACTGGGGTTTTGCTGCCTCCTCTTTCCTCTCACACATTTGCAGCCTTTCCAGCCGTCCATCAGCTCCACTCCCACTGGAGAGGAGCAAACAGGAGTGGATGGAGTTCTTCCCACTGGAAAGAACAGCTCCAGCTGCTGTTCCTCCATGGTTTCTCCCCAGCAATGTAAACAGTTTACAGGGGACTCTGTAAACAGCAGATTTGTTTAGGATATTGTCTGCATTCCCTCTCTGTTTCCTTGTTCAGCAGCACAGGGAATGGGGACCTGCCAGCTGCAGGGCTGGGGCTTGTGTTGCCAGAGGGGATGATGGTGACAGCCCAGAGGAAGGAGTTGTGTACACTCCTGCATTCCCTGTGAGCCTGGTGGATTTAGGGGATCATACACAAACACCGTGGCTGCATGGAAATCTTCCTGCATCCCCTGGACAGGGAAGCTGGCATGGAGTGGCATTGCAGGACATGCTTGTGTGAGAGAGGAGGGTGTATGTGACAGAAAGCCCCAGGGCACTGGGGGAGATGAGAACTCTTCAAAGGTGGGAGCTTCATCCCAGAAAAGCAGTGCCTGTTTGAAAAGCCTCAGACAGTCTGACTCCCTGGGGAAGCTGATTGTCCACCCAGGGAAAGGAGGCTGTTAAGCCAACTCATCCTGTGGGAGCAGCATCTGAGGATGTCTGTGCTCCCTTCAGAGCTCCTCACACAGGGACCCAGCCAGTGCTCAGCAGCAGCAGCAGAAGAGCTTCCCTCTAACCCCTTCACCTTTGGAAAGGAGCAGAGAGAGGAGAGGGTGAGTTCCACCTCAGCTTCTGCACCTCCACGGCAGCTCTGTCAAACCTGAGTGGTACAGAACTCTCAGAAAAGCATGAAAGCTCAGGGGCACTCACTGCACACAGGAACAGAGGCAGCAGTGGGAGAGGGGAGCTGGAAATGGAGGTTGGCATGTCAGAAAGAGGGTCAGCGTGGGGGAACAGCAAACAGAAAGGTTTAGAAGCAGTCAAGGGATGTTCCTCAGGTCCCCAGATATTCATTGCAGATGTGGGTGAGTTCAGCCTGCCCTCTCTTAGGGAAACAACAGACCCTACAGAGGAGGGAGCAAAGCCCAAATGTTTCAAGGCACTTATTGTCTGTTGGGCTTTTTTTAATTTTCTCTTGTACTTAAGCCTGAGCAGCTTAAATCTGTGACAGGCCCTCACACCACTGCCTCTGTGCTCAGACATTCCTCATGGACAGGAGGGAGAACTGTTGCAGGCCACGCTGTCAGGAACTGCCAGCAGATTGTTTGGCTGTTTGTTTGCCCCCGTTCCCTGCCAACCACAAGTTTGAGGTTTGAATTTAAACATCCTGGACAGAAAGGACAAGATTTCCAAATGACAGCTCCGGCCTGTTGCCAGGGAGGTCTCGCATCCAGGACACACAAACAGCTCCACAAAGCCAAACATGGGGAGAAGCAACCTGACCCCGTTTTCCACAGCACTGGCTTCCCAAGTATGTGGCTGCTGGGTGCAGCTCAGAGATGGTCTCCACCTCCTCTTGTCAGTGTGACCATGTGAGGGCCTGGTGACCCACTCTGCCTGTGTCCACATGGTCACCATTTTTAGGGAGAAAAGGACAGCAAGTTCTTCCAGCTTCCCTTAGAGCCATGGATGTGTGGCACAGACCCAGCCTGGCCCGGAAACAGCTCGGAAGGGCTGAATTCTGGATGTCTCTGGATGCTCTAAATACCATGTAAAGTCCCCGTTTGCCTTTGGGGGATGTGGAGAGTTGAGCACTGTCCAGCAGAGTCCTGTTGATTTTCTGATGAGCTTTAACTGTAAATATTTGAACAAAAAATCATCTTGTGTTAACCTTAAAGAAATTTAATCTCTCTGTACATAGGGAAGTCTGACTTGAGTCACAGTGAAAATGAGAGTGATAGTTTCAGGTGATTCCCCAGTGGATGCTCATCCCCATTGGCACAGGAACCAGTTTGTTCATCAGGAAGGGCTGAAAGGACAGCTGGAATTGCAGGGCAGGATAGAGGTGCACTGGTTGGTCCTGAACAGGAAGGCAGGAGGGCTCCAGTTGTGTTGGATGACTGAGGTGGCAGGGGGAAGGCACAAGGCTGTTGGGAGAGTTTCCAGTTCCCAAATCCTTCTGGTTCACTGCAGGGTCTGGAGTTTGCCTGTAGCTTGGGACCAGTTTTGCTCTAAACCCCAAAGTTTAAGCAGATTTTCAGCTCTGCTTTAGGTAACGTCCCTCTCTGCCCAGCTTGGCCTGCTGACCCACATTGTTTCCTCTTGGGAGGATGATGGATGTTACAGGAAGGGCTCAGTTCACTCCTTGCTTCTCTTGGGCTCTCACCTTTGTCATGGTGAAGAGGAGGGGAGAAGCTGCCTGGGAACCTGTGCCTCCCTCCACCTCCTGTGTGCCTAATTCATCCTGGAGCCCTGCTACAGCCTGGCATGGGGATGCTGAACTCCTGAGGGCAGAGCTGAGTCCAAGGGAAGGACTACAGATTAACCAAGCAGAGGCTGAGCAGGTGTGTGTGTGGAGGGAGACAGCAGCAGTGCCAAGGCAGAAGTGGGAAAAGTGGGAAGAACTGTCTGTCCCTGGGGAGCTGCTGGGCATGAGGAGAGAGCTCCCACAGCCCCCAGAGCACCCTGGGCTCGCACCAGATCAGGACCAGGGCACTGGTAGCGTCTCTTGCATCCTTCCAGCATTGATGTTCCAGCTGAGGAGGAGCTGACAGCTGCCCCCTGTAGCCCTCAGGTGCCTTGAAATCCCACCTTCCTTTACCATCAGTTAGATCCCTTGAGTGGAAAATCTGGGAGCTCCCAGCATTCTCCCCAAATTGACCCTGCTCAAGGCACCCAAGGTGAGTCTGTTCCTTTTGTACCCAGTCCAAAGGGAGCGAGCACAGGATGTTGTTGGGCTGAGCTGTGTCTGGGATCTGACTGGGAAGGGAGATGTTCCTGCATGGTCCAGCTCATCTCCACTCCCTGTTTCAGGCCTTGGCTTGGTGTGGCTGCTCTCTGTGAGGGGCTGGGAGGTGTGTGTGTGTGCAGCCGTCTGGCGTCGGAGCTCCAGCAGGCTCTACCAGCTCCCATTTAGGTTTGACCTTTTGCTGGATATTAAAGCCTTGCTGTGGCTCAGTGAGATGAACACTGCAGCAAACACAATTCCTCAAGATGAAATATCTCTCCAGTGGGTAATTCCAGCCTCATTTGAGGGTTGTTGTATTTTTTTTTTCCTTTTGCGCTGAATCATTTATTCCTGGTGTCAGGAAGGTGCAGAATGACTTTCCCCACTGGCTTTCAGAGCTTCATTGATTCTTCAACTCCCACTCCTGCAAATCTGCTGGAGCAGCAGCCCTTTGCCTCTCGAATTTTCCCAGGAGGGGAGTGGGGAAGGGGAGGGTCTCAGGACTGAGGAGCTCTTCAGGGAACCCATTTACAGTCTGGGGGAGATGCCATCATATTTTAAGCTCTGTTGTCTAGAGGCAGTGTATTTATTTGTAGGTTTTTTGCCTTAAAAGCTTTCTCAGCACTCAGCTGTCTGTGGGGAGGGAAAGCAGGACACATTTCCCTGAGATAGTGCAGAGCCGTGGACCTTTGGCCTGCCCTTCCTTGTGGTTCACTGCTGCAGCTGAACCCCTCTGCTCACCATGGGTATGGATCCTTTAGTCTGCTCCCAAAATATGTGTAAAGCACAAATCCAATCACTGCCTGGCTGCCAGGCAGCAGTGACTGAAGCCAGGCCTCCTCCTGTCATCATCAATCCCTTTGCAGTCCCAGATGTGAGTTCACACCTCATGTTCTCCAGTGCAGCTCCTTCTCTGCACTCCTGGGAGACAGGGAAAGGCTCTTCTTCCCGTGGTGGGGGGAGATGGGAGGAGAAGAGGCAGTGGAGTGAGACCTGGAGAAAACAGGGTCCCAGAGCCCCATGAGAGCTCAGGAGCCCAGCACAGGAGGTGCCATTGCATGTCTCTGGGATCCCGTGTGCATGCAGGAGCAGCCAGAGCCCCCGCTGCCAGACACCCTGGTGTGGAGGTGAGAGCCAAGTGGGTGTGAAGTGCAGGGCCCTGCTTGACCCCTCTCCAGAAGAGGAGCAAATAGAGCAGGACTGCTGCCACATGGATCACTTCAGCAAGGCTGAATGGATCCTTGTGTCCAGCAGAGCTTGTCACCAGGCGCTCTCTGCCAAGCTCCAGAGCTTTGATTTAAGAAGTCTGAGCCGTCTGCCCCAGCCCATTGGAGCTTACACCATTCCCCTGCCACACAGCTGTAAAGGTCTCTATTTGTTCTGCACTTGGCTCAGTTTCTCCTGTTTATTATCCTAAATGTGCCCAGGACGTGACCCTGCTCCCCCTCCCCAGCACTCCCTCCAATTCCATTTGTTTTCTGCAGCTTCCCTTGAACCGCTGTAACTTAAGTACCATTCAAAGGACAGAAAACAGAGGGAGGTGGATGTTCACAGAGGTGCTGTGCCCTCCTTGGGGTCAGGCACTGGCACCAGTGTAGGTAGGAAATGCAAAGGGATGCTGCCAGGGAGCTGGGGGCTGGAAAACGATGGAATCTGGAAGCTCAGTGCTGGCAGACAGTTAAGTCACTCTTTATTGCAGTGCTACACAGGAACAAAAAAGGATCAATATTTATTAGTCACAGAAAGCATAATTTTGCATGAAAAGCATCGATCAGTGCGTCAGCCCAGACAGTGTCATTACATCTTCATGATTTGGTCAACATCCCTGTAGGAATAAGAACATTGTCCCCAAGGCAGAGCCAGGGGGTGAAGGCAGAGGTTGGCACAGTGCTGTGGGTAGAGGGGGCCGAGCAGGGCTGCAGCACTGTAAGGTGTCACAGCCTTGGCTCAGGGGCTCTGGTTCTCTGCTCATCGTTCTGTGCCATCCATTCCTCACTGAGGTCTGAGGACCATCAAGAGGAGTTCCCTGTTTCTGTCAGGTCCTGATTTTTCAGTCCTTTTCCCCAGTGAAATAAGCTGTGTGCCAGCTGGGGTCAGGGTGGAAGCTCCCCCATGGGGGTCACAGTGCACAATTATTCACTTTAGGGGAAGTTGATCCCATCTTTTAAGGCAACCCAGCATACATAGTGGGGATGCCTGTCAGTCCCAGCCCTTCTCCAGCTGTCCTTGGGCATGTTGGCTGACTGCAGCCCAGACTGACCAGTGGGCAGAGCTGGCTGGTGTCACACTGCAGGCCCCAGCGAGGTGGGTGCCTGCTCAGCCAGGCCATGTTGGCACTCCTGGATTGGGGCCCTGGGACCTGCTGTCACCCGGCCGGCTGGTGAGCCAGGGTGGGCAGGGAGTGTGAGAAAGGGCTGTGGGCATTGCCAGGGAGAGAGTGGGGGACAGCTGGGAAAGGCAGTGGCAGGGAGGAGCCAGAGGAACCTTCAGTGAGGTGGAAAGGTGTTTGAGAGGATCTGGTGGGAGCAGGAAGATGAGGATGGTGGGAGTTGTTGCAGTTTTACAGCTGGACACAAAGCCGAAGGGAAGTGGCTTCTGGAGCTGCACTGTGGGTAGACAACTGCTCCAACCTCTCTTTGCTGTGGGTCCAGCAGGTCAAATCCTGGAGGCAGCAGGCCCTGTGGTTTCGCAGAACACCTGAGTCAGGACTCTGGGGGCAGAATTCCCAGCAGTGCCATGGACTCCCTCAGGGAAAGCCACAAGCCAATCACACACAGCAACTGCAGAGCTTGGCTCCCACTTAGCCACCAAAATAATCAGCTCAACAAAGCCAGCCTGCTCCAGTCAGGGGGACACAGAAAATCCCTGAGAAAGTCCTGGTGGGAGCAAGCGGTTCTTCAGCCTCCAGCACCATGCTGGATGTGAGCCAGGAAGACAGGCTTGATAAAAACCTCCTGACGGGTTCACAGGCTGGTTGTGAGCCAGTGTAGGTGTTTGTAGATAAAAGGTGTCACCCACTGAAGATGAGTGGCTCTGCCTAGCTATCTGAGTGATAGATGAGGTGTTGTTCCATACAGGCAGAAGGAACCTCTGTGTGCATCCTGAAACACAGTTTTTAAGACAGCTGTTTCTGCCTAACCTCACAGGCAGTGAGAGAGGCTGCCGAAGAGCTGGCACAGTCAGATTTAGAGGACACAGGTGCCTGCAGCCCACCTTTACCTCAGAGATTTGTGGATCCCTGACATCAGGGGGTGAGAGATCCCTCGAGCACAGGAGCTCAGCCCATCAGGGTCTGGCATCAAGATGTTGCTCCCCACAGTTTGAGGTGACTGTGCTGGTGTCTGAAATGAGTCTTCAGCCCCCCTTCTGCTCTGCCAGTTGGAATGCCCAGAGCAGGCAGCTTTGCCACATGGAGTCACAGTGAGAGAACCATTAATTTTGTATTAGGACATAAAAACTGTTTGAGCTGAACAGACCAATGGCCCTTCTAGCCCAGCATCCTGTCTCCATCAGAAGCCAAGCCGGATGCCTTAAAGGAAGGCATAAAAATCCCATAATGCCCACAATTGTGCAGTACTTCCCTGTGAGGGGAAATTCCCCCCTGACCCCAGCTGGCAGGCAGCAGGAGAGTCAGGAGCTGCTCTCACTGTCATTGGAGCTGGGGTCACTGCAGGTGCTGTTCCTTTGCACATAAATGTTCAATCCTGTGGTGAAACTCTCTAATTGTGGTTGTTAAACTGCTTTTTTGATGTCCTGGTGAGGAGCTGATGGTGCTCAGGATTAGTCTTGGATGACCTACCACAGGCTGCTCTTAGGAGAGCAGAAGAGGAGCTTTGTCTCTTCCCCAGCATCCCAGCCAGTCCCTGCCCCTTCCTGAGTTCTGTAATTAATTTAAAAGGCCAGGTTGGACGGGTCTTGGAGCAACCTGGCATAGTGGAAGGTGTCCCTGCCCATGGCAGGGGGTGGAACAAGATGACCTTTAAGGTCCCTTCCCACCCAGACCCTTCTGGGATTCTGTGATTGACTCTCCCTGTGGCCTTACCTTGCTGTGGTGGGAGGAGCACTGACCACTCCCGAGGCTGTACTGGAGTTTGGCTCAGCTGTTGCTCTACAAGCAACCAAAGGTACATTTCTTTGTCCACAGAATATCTTCAGGATGTCCCTTGGAGTGGGATTGTGGGGCTGACAGGAGACTGGTTGATCCATGGCCAGGTGTGACCTCCTCACAGCTGCCTCAGGTGATGGAAGCACTTGGTTGTGTGGCAGTGCCCCATCAGTCCTCTTTTCCTTGGACATGCCAGCCCAAACCCCTGCTGGGAATGCCAGGGGAAGCCTGCTGGGGTGCTGAGCAGGTGGTGTGTGACAGAGGCTGGAGCTGTTGGAGGGCAGGCTGGTGGCTCACTGCGATGTTTGGGAGGAGAGCTTGGCACGGCCTCAGCTCTAAGGATAATGTTTGGTTAGATTTTTGCTAATTAAGTAGAAACTTACATTTTCATCCATAGAAGAAGTCCTGCTCCCAAGTAGCCATCTTGAGGGTGAGATTCCCACCGCAGAGAGATCCTTTTCTCTCTGTCCCCACCCCTGAGCATGGGAGAAGTTAAATGGAGGAGTCCCCAGGAAGGAGTGGCAGAGGTGTGTGTGTTTGCCTGCTGGCAGAGCTGAGAGGGAGCTGGAGGCAGGAGAGCAGGGCTGGGCACGCACAAGGGGAGGAGGTGACACAGCCCGGGATAATTGGGCCATTAAATCTCACAAAGGCACCGACACTTGCACACTGCTCAGGGAAACAATCACTCTCCAATTGCAATCAGAAGGGTCTGCAACCATTCTTCTGCTGATCCAGTGCTTAATCCTGTTGTCCAGACTCCAGGTTCAATTGTCCTCAACCCACAGTGCAGAGGCCAGATATGTTTGCAGAGATGTGCAGCCATGACTGCAGGGAAGTTTGGGCTCAGAAATCCATTTGTAAATGTCTCTCACATGTCTGCTTTTGTTCCCTGTGCCTTCTCTTTGCCAGCCCTCCCACCTCCAGCAATCCCCGTGTCTGAGGGAACCATCCCAGTCCTCTTATCAAGCCCCCTTTATTCTGTCCCACTTCTCCCAGCCACAAAGAATGCCAGAACTGCCTGAGATGGTCACAAAATTGGCTTCAAATCCTTCTAGTTTACAAATCTGGCTTTAACTCTCTTTATTTATTGAGGGTCTGAGGAGGAGGGGTTTAATCCTTGAGCTGTGTTCTCAGTCTTCAGCTGTGAGAGCTGAGAATGCCATTTTGGCAGGAACAAAAGTGGAATTTTGCATGCAGACACAGGGCCCCAGGAGCTGGGGACTGAAGAACACCCTCTTTCTGAAAGCTTTGCATAAAGTTGGATGTTTTGGGGCTCCCAGGACCAATCCCCATCCAGACAATATTGTTACAGATTCTCAATTCATAAACTGGAGCATATCAGACCCTGCTGGATTGTTGTTTGGAGGGTAAAGTGGGGTTTGGCCAAGGGTGCTCATGTCCCTTGGCTGGGTTTGTGGTGCTGGGTGGCCCTGCTCCCGTGTTTGGTGACAGGTCCTGTTGGGCACTGGCATGTTCAGGGTGTGACTGTGCTTGTTGCTGGGTGCTGGCAGGAGTCCTGGAGCTAAAGCACTCCGAATATGGGATTAAAAGCAGAGACAATGAGAACTTCACCCATGTCTTGGGTTTTTCAGCTCTTTCTCAGCTGGATGAGGACATGGAAGGACAGTAAAACCCTTTCTCTATCCCATGTCTGGCCAGGCAGGGGATTGCATTGTGCTGCAGATGTTCCAGCTGTGCTGCTCAAGTGCTGGGTGTTGCTTCTGGCTTGGTTTACTCTGGACTGTGGTTGGAAGATGACTTACAAGTGTTGGCTGGCACAGTCACACAGGTCCTGAGAGCGGGACAGGAGTGGGACCCTCCACCTGGCAGGAAGAGGTTGGATTGGGACAGGAAGAGATGGCAGATTGTATGGCATGGGAGCTGTGGGACAGTGGGCCCAGGGTGGGGACAATGCTCCTTGGTGCAAGGTGGGCTGAGAAGTTCTGACTCCCAGTGACTCATTCCCTCCCTGGGGAATGAGCTCCAGTATGACTACCCAGAGGTGTCTGGGAGTGTGTCTGTTTTCCTCTTTCCCATTGATGCCTCCTCCCCTGTTGTGGGAGCTCAGCATTGCCCTTCTCTGCCTGGGCTGGGCCAGGCTCCCTTGATGAGCAGGTACTAATGGCAGGGGAGGGCAGGACCTGTGATAACTCAGCCTGGCAGCCCCGGCAGCTCCGAGGTGATGGAAGAGTCTTTGGAGACCCAAAGAGCTTCAGTCAGCACTTTTGTGTGAAAAGGGTTGTCGAGAAAGGAGGAAAGGAAAGTCACCACACACAGGCCTGAAAACCTGGAGGAGGGGATGGAAATTGAGACATAAGATGGGAAGGCAGTTTAAGGAGCAGGTTAAGGTGACACCAAACCTTGCTGTCACATGCAGCATCCCTGCCAAGGAGCCCCTTAGGAGGGAAGGGGTCTCTGGGCAGTGCTCATGGCACTGTCACTGCCTTGTGCCACCTCCCCGGCCTCAGAGTGCCCCCGTGCAGCTGCAGTGCCCCAGATCCCGGGATACAAAGTTCTTCCTTTGGGAATGTGTCACTGGGCAGACCTTGCTACCAGCAGTGTGGTTTCGTTTCAACAAAGAACTGAAGGAGGGAGATGGATTTTCCCTCTGCCAAGGATTTGCACTCATCCATCTCACCCAGCCCATCCCACCACTTTGCTGAGCCCTGGGCAGAGTTTTGAGGGCTGGTCGTGGCTCAGTTCCTGCAGCTTCAGATGCTGCCCTTGAGCAGGGAGTTGGGCTTTGGGTTCCCTGAGTGCAGACCTGGGACTCTGTGGCTGGAGCATAGTGTGGAACAGGTTCTGTGGTGGCACAGTGTGACTGCAGAAAGCTCCTGGTTTGTCCTTCCAGGGGTGGTAATGTCACGGTGCCACCCTGTTCCCTGCAGGTGGTTTTCATCACCCTCCCATTGAGCTCAGCCACATCCTGGCCCCCAGATTTGTGACCCAGATCAGCTGGTCCTGCTGCAACACACAGTGGGGTGTTGCAAAATGCTTGTTTCCTTATGTCTGATCAGCCTGAAATTATTCCAGGACACTTTAGGGGTAAGAAGCACCTTTAGTTTGTGAGCAGGTTTGTGGCTTGTCCCTGTTTCTCATATTTTTATATCTCCTACACAGGGATGAGACAACTGTGTCCAGGAGAGTCAGCCAGCACCTGTTTCCCAAAAGTTAGGACCTTGTCACCACTGTGCACATCTGGAAGTGCCCTCTGATGTCCACTGTCCACTCTGAGGTGTGTTCCAGGCATCTCAGCTCCCTGTGTCACTGTCTTACACCACCTGCAGCCCCAGCCCTGGTTCCCAGCTGGAAGGGCTTTGGTGTGGGGCTGGGATGGTGGAAGTCAGGACTGGCAGCTGGGCAAGGGAGCCACTTCAGGCACTGGAGCCTTGGCCCCAGTCAGATATTTTCTGCCACTGATTCTGACAAGTCTTGTGGCATCCCCGAATGAGGCACAGGGGAGTACAGAGCAGTCAGCTTTCATTTAGAGCCTGACCTTGGCATCAGGCTGTTAGCATGGCAAGGAAGAGAGATGAGTTAGCTGGCAGCCTGCCTGCGTGTGGCAAGGGGTCTTTAAAGCCTCAAAGGATGCATTAGTTTGATGTCAGAGGCTTTGTTTGTGGCATTCCCTGGAATAACCATCCTCCCTGTGTGTTTCCTCCCTGTCTGCATTGCTGCTGCTCCCCCATCCTGTGTCCGCAGAGCTCGGCTAGGCAGCATGGATAGCTCCAGTGAGACAGATGGAGATGGATCCAGGCCTCTGTGGGGACAGCTGTGTCCCTGACAGTCCCCTCTGGTCATGCACCTGTTAGGAACTATACTTAGCATGGGAAAACTTCCCAGAAAAGAGAAAGCAGGGCAGAAGTGGGGAGGCAGAAATGCTGGGAATTTGGCCTCCTTCTCCCCAGCAGGTCCCAAAGCTCCAAAAATGCCTCTTGGTAACAGCATCCAAAACTGCCAATCAGGTGAGAAGCAGGCAGTGCACCAAGGCCTGCTGGCACTGTTTGGAGACAGCCTGGGCGAGTGACAGCTCCATAACTCCTGGGTGGAATGCCAGGGAGCGCCGTGTGTTTGTCCTGACAGACCCAGCGGTCCAATCGCTCGGAGACTGCCATATGGGAGCTGTGATGGATCTGGAGGGAGCCACATGCTGGGGGGTCACAGGCTGAGGCAGTGCAGACTCCTGTGTCCATCACGCCTCCCCCAGGGCTGCTGCAGCCTTTCTCCCTGTTCCTGGCTCTCTGACTGTGCTCCAGCCTGGCTGCCACACTCACCAGCCTGTCTGTCATCCCTGGGCACAGCCGACTGCCCGTGGAGCTCGGGGGGGATCAGTAGGGGAGGAAGAGCTCCTCCTTTTGGTGCTAATCAAGGTTCTCTGGGAGACTACAGGAGGCTCTTCAGGCCTCCTTTCAATAAATGAAGAACCCTGAGTTAGGTGCTCATGGTCTGATGGCAAATTAATGTCCCTTGCCCCCCACTGCCCCCTTCTTGCAGCTGGGGCCGCAGCCTGGCCTGGAGGCAGCACATCCAGGTGGGTTTAGAGGCCACCTTTTCTTTATGTTCTTCTCCTTTGGTAGGTGCTCTGCTGCATTTGCACCACCCAAGGCTCCCGTTGGCACAGGAGGAGCCCGACAGCCATCTCTGCTCTGTCACTCATGAGCATGACCTCTCTGATCCACCTCTCATCCTCCTCCCTGTGGAGGAGCTCCTGAGCTCCTCTGGACAGAGTTCCCATTCCTGGGGTTCCAGCTGGTGAGGAGTGAAACTCTATCAGTGCTTGGTGACTGCAGGAAGCTTTGGATGAATGAGAATCCAGCACGGTCGGATGCCTGTGGAGCTGCCCTGCTCTGGGTGCTGCTGGCAGGTGGCATTGCCTCCCTGGAAGGACACTGTCCCTCTCCAGCTGCTCCCTGCTATCCCTGGCTGCACAGCCTCTCCAGGACCTGCTGCTCACCCACTTAGCATTCCAGGAGCTGTGGCCACCTGGGCTGCTGCTTAGTGGGGGGATTTGCTGTGCTTAGAGGAAAAATGCAGCAGGAACTTTAGACTGCCCTGTGGCTGAATTGAGCTCAGTTTTGCAATCCCTCCAGCTCCCAGCTCTCCTCCTCTGCCCTCTCTTAGCAAGAGGTGAGGAAACTATTAGGTTACACTTAGGAACCACCTAAACATCTACTAAACGTCTCTTAATGATACTCTTAACGCGTCCCCAGCCTCAGGGGGAAGGTCTGGGTGTGAAACCAAGAAAGGAAAAGGGAATACTGTGCCATGGGGAGCTCCAACTGACAGAATGAATCCATTGTTTTCTGAGCTACCTAATCAAGATTTTCGTGGCACAGGAGCAATTTGCATTTACACACCTGTGGAGTAGATGGGAAATGGAGCATCTTATAATTTCCAGGTGCTTGAGCCCTGCTGGTACCAGTGCCAGCTCTGGTGCCACAGTGTAGGTTTCTGTGCCATCAGAAGTGAGGAAATGCTCAGCTCCTTTCAGTGGCCACTTGCAGAATTCTCCACTTAAGACTGGGAAAATCCTTGACACATTTCACAGCGTTTTATGAGTGTTTGGAAATGATCATAGAGAGACTCATACATATTTCTGCTTGGGAGTGGGAGTAACAGGAGGTTGTTCCTCATCTCAGTCATGGATATGGATGAAATGAGCCTGGTAAACTGGGATAACTGGGTAAGGTGTCTGGTACTTGCCAGGTGATTAACCTGTCTTCATATGCCAGGAAGGCTTTCCTGGAACTAGAGGCACTGGCCAACATAAATTGCTTCTGTCAATGTGCTTTATTGGACAACATCAAAGTAGAATCGATAGAGAGTTAAAAAAAAAACCACCAAAATGGGCTTACTAAGGCAGAGCAAGTCATAAACAGATTGCAGTGTCGTGCAGGTCAGGTTTCACCTGGCAGCCAGGAAAAGTGGGGGGGTTCTGGTGCTGCCAGAGGGTGATTCATTGCACTGGAATATTCTGGGGGAGGGGGACCATGCAGGGGTTGTTAGCACACTGCTGCAAGGAGAGGGGCTCTGGCTGGGTCAGGTTTCTGCCTCCAACTTTGCTGTCACAGATTTGTACTGATATCATCTATATCAGAGTACGCTCTCTGTTTCCACTTAACCCAGATGAAAGTGTGGTTATTGTGTCTAAGGGTGCTGGAACTTGTTAATAATTTAGAATAACAGAGTCAAATTAATTCACTTTTAAAATCGAGCTTATTTGCATTGGCTTGTCTGGGTTT
>WBMV01003673.1:136662-177386 GCA_013396655.1 Campylorhamphus procurvoides
CCCTGGAGGTGTCCAGGGGACAACTGGACATGGCACTCAGTGCCCTGGGCTGGGTGACAAGGTGGGAATTGGCCACTGGTTGGGCTTGATGATCTTGGAGGGCTTTTCCAACCTTGGTGATTCTGTGAAATAGCCCAAAATGGGACCAAACCAGGGCCTCGAAGGGAAAGTTGCACTGGTTTAGATTAGATATTAGGAAAAATATCTTCACAGAAGGGGTGGTCAGGCACTGGAACAGGCTGTCCAGGGAAGTGGTGGAGTCACCATCCCTGGCAGTATCCAGAAATTGTGTGGATGTGTCACTAGAGGTCATGTTTTAATGGTGACTGTGGTGGTGGTTCTGGGCTGATGGTTGGGCTTGGTGATCTCAGAGGTCTTTCCCAACCTCAGTGATTCTGTGACTGTGTGTTTCTGTGAGCTTATCTGCACTGAAGCTGCCAGGCTGGGGCTGAGTGTCTGCAACCTGTTGGCTCTGCCAGGGGCCATCCAGGCACCTTGAAAAGCTGGGAAATCAGAGGCTTTCCTTAAAACCCATACAGGTCTCTCCTCCTGTGTGCCTCTTCATGTCTTGTCTATACCCAGAACTTGTATTCCATGCTGTAGCTCCTCCCTTCCCCCCCTGATCCCTGTGTCCCTGTGCCCTGTGGGCAGGATGGTGCTGGAGCAGCCTTTCTCTGTGCTTGGCACCCGTGCTGCCCCTGCCAGCCTAGGCAGGAGGGAGCATCAGCCTCGGGCAAACCACCACCACTTGGTGCCTGCAGCAAGGCAAAAAGTGCTGCCCAAAACAGCCTTTGGAAAGATTTTAATTACCACTGGTTGATCCGGCAATCAGCTCGCTTGAGGTAAAGATCACAAGTGGAGACAAAGTCTAAGGGGAATTTTGTGCTTGGAGTCAAATTTCAGCAGTGTTTTTGGAGCGTTTCTAATTGGGATGGTTTAGCAGCCACCGCCAAACCTCCCCGAATCCAAACACTTCTGATGCTCGTGGAAAGCAAATCAGTCACGCAGCTCTAGCCCAGCATTCAGAGGTAGGGGAACACGGGGCCTGTAAAAGAACCAGCCTAACCACCGAGGTCGTTCTGAGCAGCTTCACAGTCAGAAAACTCCTTTAATGGGCTGTAAATCAAAAAATGCCATTTGTTTTTTGTTTCTCCAGACTTGCCAGTGAAAGATGAGCCCAACTGCTTTGAGACAGAGGCATCCTTGCCAGCCAAAGCAGATTCTTCGTGCCTGCTTCCAAGCAGCTCGAGCTTAAACAACTGGTGTCAGAGTAGGGTGTCTCTCCAGTCCTGGCCACGAAGAGAGGTGATTATTCCTCCCTCATAATTCCATTTCCCAGAGAGGCGTGCACCTTCCTCTGTTCTGTCGACATGTGCTGCTGGAGAGATTTATTTCAGTAATAAGGTCTTTGCAGTGAAACTTAACAAAAATGAGGGGGCAAGTTTATTAATTATATATTTTGCAGTTAATGAAAGATAATATTTAACAGAAGTAATTGCAGGCGTCTGCCTTGATGGCGCAATTAATTTCCAGTAATAAACGGGTTGTGTGTCCCTTTGTTGGACTGATTAGTTACAGAGACAAATCCTGCCTCGTGCTAAGCCCCTCTTATCTCTTTCCATTTGCAGGAGATGAAACTGTTCTCCTGCTTGGAGCACAGAGAAGATGCTGGAGCTGGACTGCCATCTCCACAACTGTAAAACTACAGTGAAATCAGAGGTCTTTGTTCATGTTTCCTTGCCTGCTCTGAGGAAAACAGTGATCAGGAGCTGAGACTCGAGCCTCGGGGTGAGTGCAGATCCCACCCACTGCAGCTCTGCCAGCACACTCACTGGGCCTGGCTCTGCCCTCCTGCCTGTCCCTCACAGCCCTGCTGGGGAGGCAGAGGAGCTTTCTTCTGCAGGACTCAGGTATTTCACCTTTCAAGCTCCGTCTAAGCAGTCTCTTCCATCTCTGCTGAATGCCGTGTAGGAACACTTGTCACTCATCTCAGGTTGCATTCAAGCTGTTCCCAAAACCTGGGCATGGATATACCTGAGCTGTCCGTGTGGTGTTTGCCATGCTCTCAGAGGATCTGACACAAAGGGTGTCCTGTGTGTCCCAAGGTCTGAAGGGTGGGAAAGTTTACTCTGCACTGTCACTGGTAGTGTTTTTGTGCTCCTGACACCCTTCAAACTGGTTGGTAGGTTCTGCCTCATGTAGGTGTCCATCCCTCACTCTCTTCGTCCTACCTGAGGTACACACAGAGCCTGTGACACACAGCTGAGTGATTTTTATTCCCTCCACTTGAGGGAAGTATCTTACAACGTTTTAAACTGGTCCTCTGTGATTGACTCCTGCCACCTATTTCTGAAACACAGCCAACAAGGTAAGAGAAGATTTAGAGAAGTTAACAGATCCATTTAGGACAGGAAGGGACCCCAGAAGTTGAATATAGCCCTGTAAACAACCAAACCCAGCATGGCTGTGCAGACCAGAGCCATCCTGTGAGAGTGTGATGTTCTTCCTGCTGCCTTTTCTGTTTTGTGACAGAAACTGTTGGTGCAGTTGGTGGGTTCTGCCCGTGGGGCTCACTGCAGAGGGGCTGCTCCAGCAGCTCTGCACACCTCCACACAAGGTCCTTCCTATGGGAAAGCTGATGGGAGCTGCTCAGGGAGGTGTTTATCCAAAGGGATCCACAGGGATCAGGGTTAGGTCCAGCCTTCTTCAGTGTCTTCATGAATGAGCTGAAAGAGGGGGTAAGCAGCATGTTAATGACATGGAGGATGAAAGGAAGAGGGAAGGATGCCAGGGGAGGTCACTGGGTCCAGCCCAGGAGTGAGCAGGGCTGGGCTGTGTCTGCCACGGGCTCAGTCTGGCTTCTCATTGGCCTGGTTTTGTGAGGAAAATACAGACGTGGGGCTGAGTGTGGGCAGCCTGAGCAGTGGGTTGGCTTTGTGAGGGCAGCTGTTCAGCTGAGCATTGCCTGCTGTGCTCTAAACCCCAGGTTTTCTGCAGACCCATCTTGTAAATATTTAAGTGCAGGAGTGGCTGGCCCAGTGAGGCTGGGGGGGTTTGCAGGCACGGGATGTGAGTTGGCTCTCTCTCTCACGTGTCTGCACCCGTGTGTGCATGTCTTCCCATACCTTCCAGGGAGATTTTCATCCCAAATGCTCTGACAGCCTTTCAGGCATCAGTCACACAGCACTGCAATACCCCTGCAAGGGCAGGGAGCATTCCCAGCCTGCGCCTCCACTCCCCTCTGAGAGCAACACTTTGGGCCTGAGCAAGGAGGGGTGGACAGAGGGATGTGACTCCTGCAAGAGTGTACATTCCCTGCAGTCAGAGCTTTCCTGATTTCCTAGAGCCAGGGATGGGATCCAGGTCTGCTGAACCCCCATTGCCTGCCTTGACCACTGGAAACACTTCCTCCCCACAGAAACCTCACGGTGAAACCACGCGCCGGAGCAGGGCTTTGTAGTCTGGCAGGGAGAGCCCAGCTCTGCTCTGCCCCGTCCGCAGGCGCATTTTTGGGGTTGTGTGCTTACTGAAATCTTGGCTTTGCTGGTCTGCAGAGAATAAGAGCCGATTGTTCGGCAGCCAGGGCTCGGCGTCGCCGTGCCTGTACGTGAGCTGCTCTGCACAGCCGGGCCAGGCTGGGGGGTGCTTGTGGGGCCACAGCCCGCTCCTCTGAGCAGCCTTGTCTCTGCTCCCTGCTAAACACAGCTCTGCTTACCTGCTCTCACTGAAGCTTTCCTGGCGTCTCCAACCCTTCCCCCAGCCGCTTTGGCTCCAGGGCCTCGTGATAGCTGGGTGGACTTATTTATTTAATAATAAAGAGCTGGTTGTTTTCCAGATTGCCCCGTCGCAGGCAGTGGCTGTCTCTGTGGAGCCAGGTCATGATGGGGTTAGTGTGGAGGGAAGCAGGGCTGCCTGGTGAGCCTCCACTGCCAATCCCTCTATTCCTGTTGCCTCTCAGCCTTCTCCCAGTAAACCCCCTCCTCCTGCACTGGCAGGAAAGCTTCCAGTGCTGTGCAGACTGTCCAGAGTTTGCCAGTTCCATCTCTCTCAGGATGTGGCAGGGATTGCATGAAAGGGAGTTCACAGCCCGAGGGTACAAACAGGACAATAGGACAGTAGAGAGAAGATGACAGAACACAAGGAGAGGTCCTTCCATTGGTTGGTTATCCCATGAAGGTCCCTACAGATGTCACAGCATGTGCCTCATGAATCTCACCTCTTTTATGAGGGCCAGTGACATCCTCCTCATAGGGCTTAGCAGTGTTGTCTATTTATTCCCATGGCTGGAAAGCAACTACACTCTTTTGGATTAATCAGTGTTTTAAACAAAAATCAGAGGTCTGAACTCTGGATCTCAACCTGAGGCATCTGCTGGTCCTGATCCAAAGACAATCAACTCTTGGCTAAGGTGGGAAAATGTTCCCCTTCTCCCAGTCCACACATGGTACCCACAGGTCAAATTGGCCATTGTGCTGCTTTGGGAGACTTGATTTTATTCAGCTGCCTAAAATGCTGAGCTCTGTGAGCTGTGCCTGGCAGCTCTGCCTTGGGCAGAGGTCAGTCCAACTGCTCTGTCACTGAGGCTCTCCTGGCTGTGGAGTTTACAGGCAGAGAAGGAAACCCACCCTGGCTGGGTGTCCAGGTGCATCTGAAAGACTCCACGTTCAGGAGGCTGGAGTCTGTCACAGCACAGCTCTGCCTCAGGGGGGTCGTTTCCCTGAAGGTTTGGCTCTTCCCTCAGGAGTAAATCTGCATCTTCACACTCTGCCCATAAAACTGATAACACTGAGATTGCTTTACACATCAGCAACAGAACGGAGACAGCAGAGGCAATCAGGACCCAAAATAATTATGTTTATCATCTGTAATCATCACACAGAGTCTAACAGCACATTAGCACTTCCAACAGGCAGCTTGCAGGAACAGGGAAGGCAGGCAGTGCTTTGGAGGATGCACTGATGATTTTAAAGGACACCAGCCAGGGCTGAACATGCCTTGGGGGATTGTCTGGGCTGCCAGCACCCCCTGCCACCGCAGGTGTGGGCACCAGGGGCAGGTCCAGTGCTGCACCCACCTCTGTAAACTGTTCCTGGGTGTAGTTTCTAGAGTCAGGCTGTGGAAACAACAATCCAGCCCCCTTCTGACTGATCCCGGGGATGTGGAAGGTGTAACCTGGAAGAGCTTGCAGCTGCTCAACCCCCTCTCCATGGAAGGGATTATCCCAAGGGAATTCTCTCATGTTTCCCCTCATGATGCTGTCTCTGCTCCTTCCTGTTTTCCTGCCAGTCCTGGAATAGAGAGCCCTCAACAGGGACTTTAGGGCTGAGTTCCCTGCTGGCAGAACTATCCTCCCTTGTCTGGGGGTGCAGAGCTGGAAGTGTCCAAGAAAATCCAAGTGGTGTCAGTTCAGAACTGGTCCATGAAAACATTTGCAAAGCAGCAAAACTGAGCATTCCTCACCCCATATCCTGCAGCTCAGTCCTCTCTCTCCTTTCTTAGGGAGAGCCAGGCTTTGCAGCAGGGGAGAACAGGCCAGAGAAGGTCTTGGCCAAAAGGAGGGTTGTCACTCAGTGCATTTATCCATTTGGTGGAAGGTCTTGGGAGCAGTCTGCTTGGAAGGAAAGGTCTTGGAGCCAGATTTGTGTGTGGAATTAGTTGGGATCCCAGACTGTGACACTTCATCTCTTCAGCAAAACATCTGAGCTGCTGCACATTTATTTATTCTGATGTTTTGGGTTATAAAGTGGCTTTCTAAACCCCTTGTTTTCCATGATGATCTCCAGATGAGCATGTAAAATCCCTTCTTACAGGATGCCAATCCTGAGGTGTCTCAGGGTGTGAGGGAGGAATAGTTCCCATCCTGTGTCTGTCGGTAGGAACTGGTGTTTCCCCTGCAGACACAACCCTACTGCCAAGAACTCCACTTTAGCGAGGCTCAAAGGAACTACTTTCAGACCTGGAAGGGTTTTTTAGAGCCAAACATTGATGTAACTGCATTTTTACTAAGATCCAAATGCAAGCCAATCGGCCTTTTGCTCCAGCACTGCAGATTTCCCGCAGATTGTTTTTCCAGGGGCACCCTCTGGCTTATCTGCAGGACTGTGGGAATGCTGTCAAGACAGGAGCTGTTCTCCTGCAAAGACAACCAGCTCAGGGGCTGAGCCAGACGGGTCTGTGGTGTGGGTACCTCGTGCCAGGGAGCTGAGGAGGCAGCTGAGCTCCATGGAGAGCTCCAGGCCTGGCCAGAAGAGCCCTGTTGTTACTGTGCAACTGAGACCCCCCTCCTGGGTCAGGAATGTGCAGTCCTACAGTCAGAGGATAATGGGGGTGAAAGGAGCCTCAGGGAGTCCTCAGAGCCAGCTTCAAAGTGAGGTCCAGTTGGTCTGGACAGCATCCAGTCAGCCTTTGTGTCTGTTCAAGGGCAGGGATTGTTCTGCCTCTCTGAGCCCCTGTCCCAGATAATTGGGTTTTCCTGGAGCTGAGTGCTCAGTAGCTGAGTGTGAAGTCTTTCCCAAAATCTTTGCCCTTTTCTGTGCTGGCAGAGGTTCTGCTTGCAAAGCAGGTTTATCACTGACTGAACACCCACCACACTTCCCCTGTGCTCCTAGAGCTCCTGCAGCCTCTCTGGGGGCTTTTCCAAGTGCAGAAAGGACAAACCTAGTTCCCATCCCAGGGTGTGCCCAGGGTGGGTTGGAAATGCACTTTAGAACCAGAGCATCACAGTAAATAAATGTGCAGCAGCTCAGATGTTTTGCTGAAGAGATGAAGTGTCACAGTCTTTTGATGGGATTCCAACTAATTCCACACAGACATCTGGCTCCAAGACCTTTCCTTCCAAGCAGACTTGTTACAGAGGACTTGGGGCCAGCCTAGACCAACACTGGATGCCCTGGCCCAGCTCAACCAGTCTGGGAAGAGAGTGGGACCAGTAGAGAAAGGGGCCTGAGTGCCCATTCACAGTCCTGCAGAGGAAGAAATGGAACAGAAGAGGAAGGTGCTGAACCAGGGCTGCAGCTGGGGGAGCTCCTGTGGTAGATCTCAGCTTGAGAGCTGCAAACCCAAGCTCTGGGGGTTGGAACTGTAGCAGGGAAAAGGAGGAGGCTTGTCCTGGAGAGCTCCTGCCGAAGTGTGAGACTGGTGGAGGGGAGCAGAGGAGCATGAAGTGCTCCTGACCGTGATCTGTCACACTGGCTGCAGAGTCACAGCAAAAGGAGAGTTTGAAGAAGACAAGTGAGGAGCTTTGTGGGTGTTTTTCCCTGCTAGAAGCTTGAGTAAAGAAAAGCATGGCAGTGCTTCCCTGGAAATCTGGTGGGTGGACTGGTGCTAGGAGCTGCTGGGAGGGGGGGCTGATCCTTCCTAGTGAATGGAAGGTGACAGATGGGGAGAGGCAAGGAAAGGCCTTCAGCACTGGTATAATTAACTTACTCCTGAGAACACTGGGATGGGCTTTTCTCCTAATGTGAGAGAGAGGAGAGGGGCTATTTGACTGAGAGTAAGGGGATAATGGGAATTGTTGAGGTGAATTTGGTTGGCCCTCTGTTCCTGAGACACTTGAAGACCATGTGCCAGCTTCAAGAGCAGAGGCAGAGGATAAACTCCCCAGGCTGCATCTCCTGGGGTGCCTCCTCCGAGCTTCATCCATGGCCCTGAGCTCTTGGTTTGGAGGAGGAGGTGAAGAGCCAAGGCCCCTTCACAGCAGTAATGACTTCACACCCCTGCCTTTTCCCCATGAGCCTTTTCCCTTGCACACTAACGAGTCTGAGCCTACTTCATTGTGCCTCAGTAATTGTGCTTTTAATTATGCTGTGTGTCTACGACCATCTGTTGTGCTCTTTTCAGAATCTGTTTCAGTTCTGATACCCCCTTTTGAGATGAAGGGACCACGGGTGCCCACAGTATCCAAGGTGTGGATGAATCATAGATTTTCTGTTCTGTTTTTTGCTTTCCAAATGATTCATTCCACTTGATCTGTTTCTTGGTGGTTGCTGAGCCTGGAGCTGACATTTTCATGGAACTAACAGCTTTATGTGGAAAAATGAGGGTCTTCTGAGGGGAGTGAAAGTGGTATCTGTTGGAGAGGAAAATCCTGATCTCTTCAAGAGGAGTTTATTTAGCCAAGGAATATCACAGGACTCTGAAAGGAGTGGTTACGGTGGCTCCCAGTGTGGATGTCACCTGGGAGAGGGGCCAATGGGAAGTCACTGGTGTCAGGAAGATGCTGTGACTTGCTGATGGATGGATAAGAGGAGCATGGCAGACCTCCTGCTTGGGCAGGGCTGCAAGGGAGAGGGAATCGAGCCAGGAGAGGGGGCTGGAAAGGCTCCAGCTTCAATAAAAAGGACATGAAGAGAAGCAAACCAAGAGGTTAATGAGCCAGAGAGCTTGTTAGGAAGGGAGGGCAACTGCAAGTTTGGGCAGAAGATGTCCAGCAAACACCTGGGAGGGGGTTACACCCAGGGGTTGCAGTGAAGTGGGGCTGCACAGAGGGAGCTGCAGCATCCCAGGCTACCTGTTAGTTCACTTGCATACCCAAGGGAACAGCTGGAGCTGTGTCAGGGAGGTTGGGTTGGATCTCAGGAAAAGGCCAAGGAGAGGCTCCGTTTCAGTGGCGATCCGTTAACATTCCCCCTGGCTTTGTTCCTCACAGACATGTCTTGGCGTTGGGAGGGGAAGCCAACACTGAACATATGGCTGATTGTGGAGCTCTGACCTTCCCAGGGCTGGGCAAAGCCAAGTGGCTGGAATTCCCTTCAAGTGCCACCCAAGAGCCTACCTGATGCTTTGGAAAGCCTCTGTGACATTTCTGGGAAACCAAACCCATGGCCCAAGTGCCAGCAGTTGTTGTTCCCTCACGCTGTTCCTTACTCTACACCATGGACAGCTCAGGGACCTCAGATGGTGCAGCCAGACTCCTGTGACAGGTTCTGTGTGGGCCCAGAGGTGATGAACAGCAGCACAGCTCCATGGGTGCTCCCTGGTGGGGCTCTGCATGGCTCTGGGAATCCAGGGGGATGCAAGATAATGGATTAGGACCCCTGAAGGCAAGGTCTCTTGGGATCTTACCTGTCACCAAATGAACAAGTTTGGGGTGAAGTCTGGTAGTTCAGCAACTCTCTGGCCATTCTGGGAGTGAAATCCATGGCTGGCTGGCCTGAGAGAGACCTTGGCTAAGCAAAATGTAAATGCTCACAGTGGCTTGCCAAGATCTGAGTGGGAAAAGCCTTCCTTGGAAGAGGATTTCCCATCTTCTCCCAAGGAGTCCCTAGCTGCTGAGCATGCTTTGTTGTCTTGGCCTGGTGTCTGGGATTTGCTTTTCTCAAGACCTTGAAGCCCATTCATGGAGGTTACTGCAGCCTGTCTCTGGGAATGCAGCTGTTTGTTCCTCCTCTGGAATCAGAAAGGATTTCTGCTTTCCTTCTTCTGCAGTGACCTAATTCCTTAACTTTCTACTGCAGCCTCTTCCTCCGGCACTTGCCAGAGAGCTCCTCAAAGCCTCCCGGCCCCGGCACTGCGGGAGGCGGATTATTAATCTCTCTGCTCAAGGTTACAGGAGATGTTTCCTCCTCTCGTGGACTGGCAGCTCTTCCAGACAAATCTTTAGCCTTTCCATTCAACACCAACCCACAGGCAGCTGGGAGCATGTTGGAGTGATGATGCTCATTCCAAGGCAGTGCAAAATCTTTACAGAAGGTTCCTCCAGGCTGCACTGGAATATCACATACTTAATTCATGGCATAACTTGATCTGTTTGCTCTTGGGATGATTGGAGGAGTGTCTGGTCTCCCTCCTTCCTTGACAAAATAAGGCCCATAAATAGGCATGTTCCTCTTGTGGCAGGGAGACCGGTGCACACAGTGGGTGACAAGGGCTAATGCAGACAAAATATACCACCTCTGGCTGTGGTTTCCCAAATATGTGATGTCCTGGAGATGTGGTAGTGCGTGGAGCAGGAGGGGAGTGTGAGAGGGGGATAAATGGCTGTGTCCTGCCCTAGGATTTCACTCCTGTGCCTGTGCTGTGTGCAGGGGACAGCTGCTCTGCTCCACAGGAATGCAGCATCCAGGGAGCAGTGTCCAGGGCACTGCCTCCCTTCTCTGGGGGGCTGTATGAGGGCAGTGTGGTGCAGAGTGCCTGTGGGGCCAGGACCAACAGTGGGTCTAAACCCACTAGACCCCCTTGGCCATCCAGTGACCCACTCCAGGAGATCCTTCAGAGTGAGCAAAGCAAGGGCAGGTTTGCAGTGATGTCTAATGAGAGGGAATAGGAATTGAGCAGGGGATGTTGGAAGGGGCTTGGAAGTTGCCAGATCCAGGAGATGATCAGGGCAGGAGACAGGTGAAGTGGTTTAGAGTCACCCCAGCCCTTCCTAACTTGAGCAGCTCTGCCACTGCCACTTGCTCCCCAGCACCACCGTCCTGGGATCTCCAGGGCTGTCCCTGCCCAGGGGCTCCTGGCCTGTGCAGTGCTTTGGCTGGAGAGCAGCACCCTGCTCCCCCAGCCCACCCTGCCCCTGTGGGACTGTGTGCATCCATCAGCCCCTGGCCATCGTCCCCAGGAGCACGTGCCTCTGCTCCTGGGCAGCAGCTGCCAAATCCATTTGCTCAGCAGGTGTGTTCTGCACTCGCTGGAAGAATGGGCTTTTTGGAAGAGAGGGAGAAGAGAAAACAGGACAAACTGGAGGGAAGGCAGGAGGAAATAAAGGGAAGTAGATGAGAGGGAAAGGGCAGCAAATGACTGGAAGAATTAGAGTTGGAGTGTGGAAAGGGCTGCGTGTCCCCCGTTGCTTTGAGCACTCAGCAGATCCTGTGGTGTGTCTGCTTTATTACTGACAGAGTTCTCCCTTCTGTCGGCTTGTTTCCTAATTGCTGGTCTTGTAAACGGCGTGATTTATGGCTCTGTTCATCAGTTCTGGCCCTCGGGTATAACATGCTTTCCCTTCCAGGCTGGGAAGTGAATAACGAATTAACAGCCCGCCGTAGGTTCAATGAGAAGCCGAGCATTCGGGGAGCTGCACTGGATGCACGTGCCAAATGGAGCTGCTTTCATTTTTGCTTCTCATTCACGGGGGGGATTCAGTGAGTCCCCCCCAGGGCAGCAGGGGCTGCTGGTGCCTTTGAAGTGTCCCCCCAGAGGAGCCACCAAGGAATGGCTTTGCTGCTGGTTTGCACAGAGGGCTCAGTCTGCTTCCTTGCAGAGGCTGGCATTGTGTGCCACATGTTTGTCTTGCACAAACTTCCTTTCTGAACGGCCCAGGGATGGGGATGAACATGAAGTCAGAGAACAAGGGGCCTTGCTGAGCTGCATCCATGTCCCTGGTGTGCAGGCCAGCCCCTGGCTGTCACCCTGAGAAGGGCTTGGGCCTAAATTCTGAAGAAGAGTCCCTACAGTCAGGGCAGCTTCAATCAAAGGTCTGATCCTTGTGGCCACATGGTTTATGGAGCATCCAGGCCTTGGAATGATAAGGTTTGTCCAGCCCAGAAGGTTGTGAGGAGTTCCCTGAGGTGGTCACAGCACAAAGCCTGTCTGAGCTGAAGAAGTGTTTGGACAATGCTCTCAGACACATGGTGGGATTGTTGGGGTGTCCTGCACAGGGCCAGGAGTTGGTGATCCTGATGGGTTTCTTCCAACTCAGCATATTCTGTGATTCTGTGTGCCTGTTCTCCTAGACCACTGCACAGGACTCATCTGGTTCCTCATGCCACATAGTCCAGGATCCTGGAGCACGAGGAATGAGATCAAAAGAGCCTCTTGCTTGCATTTCACACATCCTATCACTGACACTATTAACTACTAATCACTAAACTAGCCTGGAAATGTACTCAAAGTCCAGGTGTTATCACTTCCTGATAAATGAGCTTGAACTGCTCTTGGTTCAGTGTGTGAGTGTGCTCAGAGGCCTGCAGAGTCTGTGCCACATTCCCTACATTGCAGGGCAGGCAGGATGGCCTGGGAACAATCAGTGCAGGAGGTTCAAGGTCCTGGCTGCTCAGCCACCTGCAGCTGGGAGCCAGCAGCTGAGATCAGAGGAGCAATAGTCCAGGACCCGTGTTCAGGGAGGGCAGAGGAAGTGCCTGCCCCCTTCCCTCCCTCGCTGCACAGGCTGGAAGAGTTTCTAAGCTCGGGTCCAGATCACCCCCTCCCTGGGTGCTGCTGTGGGTGACAGCACAGCACAGGCAGCCTCTCCTCTGACTCGTTCCTGCTGCTCACACTGCACGAGGGGCTGGAAATGGGATCAGAGGGAGATGCTTCTCTTTAAACTCGCTATTCACATGGTGAGATCCTCCGTGTCCCCTCTGACCTGTGCCTGCCTGGCTGCCAGTGTGGATCTAAGTGCTGCTGTGTTTAATCACCTTCCAGACGATTGAGCAGGAGCCGTTCCCAAGCCGAGAGCAGGAATTATCTGGGGCTGGTTGGAGCAGCGTGTGCAGTAACGACTCCATCAGTGAGCGTAGTTCTGTTGCCTGGATGCAGCTCACAAAAAAGGCTGCTGGTAGGAAGGGGATATCTCACAGCTGAAGGTGTGATAGATGAGCGTCTGTTCCATCTTTAGAATGTTATTTTTTTAAGTGGCTGTATTTCAGTGAAAGGTTAGGGCCCCTCTGCTGTCAGGGCTCTTCCTGCAGCTCGGGTAAGTAGCTCTGTTCATGTGTGTTGTGTGCAGGGCAGAGTCAAGCAGGGCTGTGAGAGGGCCCTGCTGACATGCAGCCCTTGCTGGGGCCTTGCCCTTCAGCAGGGGCTGGCTCTGAGGGCCTGCCCTGCTCTCAGGGTGCTGCCCTGGGGCACTCCCAGCTCCACAGGCACCTCTGCCCATCCACTGCATGAAAGGATGCAGCTGAGGAGGTTTCTGGGTGGTGAGCCCCTGGGTTTGTGTGTGAAGCTCAGGAACAGTGCAGGTTTTCAGGTCAGTGAGGACAGTGCCCTGGACCTTGTACCAGCTGGGTGAGGAGGCTCTTCCTGGCTGAGTGCTGTAAGAAATGGCTGGTGTTGGAGCTGTGGGGCTGATCTGACTGAGCCTGTGTCCTCCTAGCACAGGGAGCAGTCAGCACACAGCATTTTGGTGGCTATCACCTACCAAAGACATGGGCCAGAAGCTCCACCCCACTTCTGAGGTTCATGAGGACTCAATTCAGCTTTGAGGGCTCCTGAGGGCAGGGAATGAGGATTGTCACAGCCTTCCTCATCAAGCTGCAGTCTCTGGAGACTTTACGAGTCCCAGATCCCTGCTTGCCCTAAAGAGCACAAAGTAAATCCCTCTAAAAGTGTCCTCAGCTAAGGGATGTTTGGCGCAGGTCCTGATTGGCAGAGCTCATGAGAAGCAAGCTGGGCTGTGGTCTTCTAAAACCTGTGGGGACTGAGGATATAAGATGTGGGACACCAGCAGTACACCTGCTAATTCCTCATGGACCCCAATCCACTCATCCTTTGGGGTCAGGAGGCAGAAGTGAAGTGTTTGTGTATGTGTAGAGTATGGAAAGGCACAGCTCCTCTTGGCTGAGCTGGCTTAGGGAGCAGTGAGAGGGGTACCTTGGCAGATGGCACAAGGGTGGTCTCAGGGAGTGGGCTGTGGCAGAGCTGCTCTTCCCTTGGCAGCACTTGGAGCCTACATCCCTCCTCCCTGCCCACAGGATTGCTTGCGAGCTACAGGGAGACTGGTGGCAGGCCCCACAAACACTTGGGTGCTTTCCAGATCTCTCCCACTCCTGTGGCAGCTCTCACTTGAAGCCAAGGACATGGATTAACTCTCAGTCTGCCTCTCTCCCCCCCACAGCATATCAGCTCTGGCTCTGCACCCGCCCAGGGATGTGCTTTCCCTGGGCAGGGCGAGCAGGAGACTTCCCTGGCCTTTCTGGTGAGAGAAATATGCACCCATTTTGAGTTCTCCTGAGCCAGGTGGGGGATGCTGCACTGCTGAGCTTGCTCTGGGCATTGTGCCTCTGGGTCCCTGGAGAGAGTCTTATAGTCATGGACTCATTCAGGTTGGAGAAGACCTTTAAAATCATTGAGTCAACTTCTATGCATGGAAATCCCATCACCCCACTGCTGGGAAGGGCCCTCAGAGAGAGCTGGTCACCTTCAAACTGACCCTCAGCTCAGACAGCCCAGACTGCTCCGTTCAGATCCAAGACTTGGTCCCTAAAGCCAAGGAACCCAACTCTGGTTCTGCCATGTGGAAGCAAATGCAAGGTTGTAGCCCAAGTGCCTGGGCTGGGACAAGCTGTGCTGGCTGGGACCTTATCACCTCCTTCTCCTGGCCAGCCTGGGCTGCACAGACACGCAGGGCAGGGATGCTCTGGGATGCTCCCCCTCCCTGGTGACACCAGCAGGTCCCCAGCAAGGCAGAGCCCCACATGCTGCAGGTGGAGACAATCCCCTTCCCCACTGGTGTCGCTGCTCTGGGGAGGTAAAGTCCTGGCAAGGCAGGAGCAGGGAAAGGGAGGTGACTTTTCTCTCTGCTTGCTTTATTTGTTGTTTAGGTATCGGGTGGAAGAGAGACTTTGCTGGCTACATTAAGGAAGTTATTGTTTAGTTGAGGGCTTATTTGTTTGGGAAGTGGATTGTGCTTGCCTTGGGGGGGATATTGTACAATTCTGTTTGTTTCAATTAGTTGATGTTTCTTTACCTTGGCTTTATTTAGCCAGAGAAGTTTTTGAGGAGAATTTTAAGAAGAGAGGGAGACAAAATAAAACCACAAAACAAAGCTCAGATTTGGGGCTGGGATTTGGGATGTGTGTTTCCAGCTTGTCCCTGATGTGCACCCACTCAGCAAGAAAAACTTTCCCCATAGAGGCAGAGGATGTGCCTCATTGCTCTCCCTCTCTTCTGGCCTCTCCATCCTCTGTGGATGAATGAGGGAAGGCTCTGTCTGTCTGTGGTGGGATTCCTGGCCATATGGAGATGAGCTGAGTGCACAATAGCCGGTTTCCCAGGAGAAGGGGCCTGGACCAGGAGCCGTTTGGCCCAGATGTCTGGGAGGGTCGTGTCTCCTCCTCTTTTATGAGAGCACCTGATCATTCCCTTTCAGTCCTGCTGCCCTTGAGGCTGAGTGGGATGAGCTGCAGGACAGGACCCAGAGCAGGGGGATGTGTCATGTGTGAGGGTATCGAAGCACCTGTTTATCTACCTTTAGTGAGAATGAGGCCTTAAGCAGGAGTCAGTTCTAGGATCATTCCCTCCCCTCCCATATCCATCCTCTCTTCCATCCATTTTCCTCTCCCACAGCCTCGTGGGGAGAGCAGGGGGTGGATTCCCCTCTTTCTTCTCCCTCTTGTCTCTCCAGGTTGCAGCTGCTCGAGGTTTGGGGTTGGTGCTGGGGGCCCTTTCAGCTCCGGCTGTGCCTCGTCCCCACCTCTTCCCCCCAGCTGAAGGTGACAACAGCCGGGGAGCAGGGACAGGCAGCTGGGGCTGGCAGCTTACAGGTCAGGGCAGGGCTTGCTTTTGTGCAGGCCATAAGGCAGGGAGCCCTCCGGGTACAAAGGGAGTTACAAACGCCCCCATCAAAGCGCTGGGGCCGCAGCGCTCGCAGCCCTGTTTGCCGGCTGGGCTGCCCTCGCAGGGAGCTGGGTGCCTTCTGTCCCTCCTTTCTCTCCCAGGGCACCTCCCGCTGCTCGCGCTGAGTGAGCTGGGGGTCACTCCCACCGCCAGCCTTGTGTTCCCCTCCCCGTTCCAGCTCCTTAAACAACAGAGGTGCTGGGGGGATTTATACCTCTGCCTGGTAACAAGACAGATCAGCGAGACGCTGTCACGGTTTTGTGAGGGCTCCATAGATTTTTATTGCTTTTCAGTCCTTGGGTTCCCAACCTTCCTTTGGCTTGTAAATTGCCCACAAAATGCAGACACAGCTCCTATTCTGTGAGTCCCTTTGATGATTTTATTTATATCTCTGGCTTTGTCTTGTCTTTTATTACAGGGAGACTGCAATTAATTATTATCCCATCAGCTTCTATTTAGCCTGACAGTACAATGCAGTGCACAGTGTCCAACCTTGCCCTGCCCCTGTATGCACGAGCAGGGCACTATTCTGGGGAGGAACAAAGGCCCTGGCAGCTTCAGAAAGGGCTGTGCTGCTAAAGGGCAGCTCGAGACACTTCAATAGCACCAGCAGGGCACTTGTGATAGAGCTAAAGTGACCAGACATCCCAATTTAGTTGTGATGCTCCTGATTTTACCTTCTCATCTGAAGCTTATTTTAGGCTGTTGCTCTTCGAGTGTGTTTGTGCAGAGACAGGGCTCCTGTGTCTTTTTTTCCACAACTCTGATTGACCAGATCTTTTCATTTTTTTCCCTTTTCTTTTGTTCATAAAATAGAAATTGCACCTGAAAGGTCTGTAAAACAGTCCCTGGCTGTTCAGCGTGGGCAGAGCCACAGTGAGGAGACAGGAGGTGCACACAGAGAGAGATGAGCAGCAGACCAGAGTGATCACAGATCTAGGGAACGCTTGCCTGGGAGCAGGTGGAAGGATCTGGGAGTGCTTAGGCAAGAAACCACTTAGAGGACACCTGGTCATGCTCTGGCAAAGAGGGAGGGACAGGTCTGTGGTGGGAGGATGGGAATGGACTGAATGTGCAACAAGGGATGTTCAGTGAATGTGCTGGGAAAGTGGTAAGAATAGTAATGGTGTGAGCAGATTCCCTGAGCTGGAGAGGGGCAGTCTCCGGGGCTGGAGTTTCTTAGGAGCAGTTTTGGATGCATTTCTGGCTTGTTCTATGTGTTTGTGTCAGAAAGAGGTGCTTCCAGGCACAACCCTGAACTAATAATGACTGAAGACCTCAAGAACAAGCGTCTGTCAGACAGGGAAAAGTCTGATGGTAATTTCAGGGCTCATTTCCTACCCAGTCTTTGGTTCTGTACAGGGAATATCAGTTTTCTCTACTGGCCATCCTGTCACTAGCAAACCAGCAAAGCTGTTCTCCCTCTTCCCTTTTATCTTCACATCTTGAAGGAGGTTTGTTTGCCCTACGTGGATGGCACGGCGCTGATGCCGAGCAGGCTGGTGATGAGATAAAGGTGTTTTGACAAGATCCAGGTGAGTCGAAGCTGCTGTTAAAGCAAATGTTTGTTCACTTCACTCCTCCTTTTTTTCTCTGGTTGTTGGATTTGTTCATTTACACCCAATCTCGGCAGCCTTTGGCAGTGCAGCTCTCGGTCTGACCTCCCCAGATCAGCTGATGGCAGTGGAGTGGAGCCTCCAGGCCAGTGTCCTGATGGAAATTCCTTGTAGTTCTTTTGCACCAGCTCCTCTCATGAGCAGAGTCCACTCCATGCTTCAGAGTAAGCTGGAAGATTGGGCTACCCTGCCTTAAATTCAGAGATGTTTTTCACTCTGCCCTCCCCAGATGACAAGTGCTCACTAGCCCACTTGGCTAGCAGCCATTGCCTGGTTGGAGCTTTTCAGTCCAAGGGAATGTAGCTGTGGGGCTCCGTGGGAAAGGAAGGGCAGGTCTGGGCAGGGAGGCCAGGCTGTTCCTGCCACTGCTGGGCTGCAATGGGAGAGCTGGGAATGGCAGGGCTGAGGTGCTGAGCTGGCTGAGAGGAAACTGGCTCGCATTTAGGACTGTCTCAGTTCACCCCGGTTAATTAACCCTTCTGAGAGAGCAGACTGGTGCAGCCCCACTCAGGTGTGCTCCCCAGGGAGCTGGGAGGGCCTGGGTCCCAATCTTCTGGGAGAGCTGAGCTTGGCTCTGCATTGCTTCAGTTCTTCCCCATCCTTAGAAAATTAAGCCAAAGGCAAGAGCAGCAACTCCGTGTCTGATTCCAGGTTTCCATTCGAATTCCTCCATTAGATGGGTGAGTGAGCTCCTCTTCCACCCCCACCCCAGCTGCATTTCTGCATCTGTGACTGCTGTGATGAAACTGTAACTAAATTCTGCCAGCTCTAAAGCATGAACTGGGAGGGGTGGTCTTTGCATCAGACATGTAATTACCTGTCTACAAAATTATGAATGTGTACAAGGGAAGAAAGAGGGAAAAGCAAGATCTCTGTCAAACAGGAGAAAGGCTGTCATTTCCCCTGTTATTTTTCAGGTTGTTTTCCTGCATTCAGAGCAGTTCTCAACCAGCTGGGAACCTGCTCCAGAGATCAGGCTGCCTGATCACCTGCCTTGTCACTGCTGACCCTCAAATAAGGACACAGGACATTATGTTTGAAAAGCCTGGAAAAATTCTCCAGTTGCAGCATCTTAGAAGCAGGAAAAATCTATTTTCCTGCATAAGAAGAACATCCTTTTATGGAGACTGAATCCTGAGTGGCAGTTAGAATGGCAGTATTTGTCAAATGCAAGTTACTTCAATAATTCATTTTTCTTCCTAATCACTCAGTACATGGTTGGCTCCATGTAATTAAAGGAGCAGCACTGTCAGGATGTTGATGGTGCTGATGGAGAAGGGACTCTGATTTCCTGGTAAGGAACAATTAGGGGCTACCTAAGGGGTGTACAGGGGGAGACAGTGTGTCCTGTGCCTGGAGGGAGTATCTCCTCATTCCCTAGAGGTCCTTGGATTTGACCAAGGTCCCAAGTTATCAAAGCCCCTGATAATTTTAAATAGGTGCTAAAGGCTTTGGAAGACACAGGTGCTCCAGGTCGTGCCTCAGCCTCAGTTACACACGGAATTTTGCTGGATGGAGGCCACTGGCTGCTCAGGGATGGATCCTCACTGGAACCTGTTCTTCCTCAAGGACACACCTTATCCCTGCATCCAACACAGCAGGCTTGAAACGCCTCGGTGCCTGTCACATTTCCTTTTAAACACTTGAAAGCTTGAAAAGTTTTTTCTTGAGAAACTAATTGACAGTATATGTAGGAGGGAAAAATATCATCTCTGGCTATGTAATTTTACTGTGCCAGCCAGGGGGGAGGCCTGACAGAGGATTATATCCTGGAAAAAGCTCGGTTTTCCATGCGTGCTGTAATGGCTGGTCCTTTGTTCTACCTCTTAACTGTGACCATTTAATAACTACTTTACTCCCTTTGCCCTCAGCAAAATGTTGCCTGTAGCTTTGTTGTCTTGGAGGACACAGCTGAAATCAAAAATATAATTCAGTGATTCAGTTGGTATCACAAGTTACCCAACAGCTGCTGTGGAGTGGGCCCTGTGGGCTTCCTTTGGTACCAGGACACTTCCCTAGACAACCATTAACTTACAGGTGTTACCTGGTAAGTTCCCAAGGCATGGAATTGTGGAATGGTTTGGGCTGGAAGGGACCTTAAAGCTCACCCAGTCCCACCCTCTGCCATGGGCAGGGACACCTTCCACTGTCCCAGGTTGATCCAAGCCCCGTCCAACCTGGCCTTGGACACTTCCAGGGATGGGGCAGCCACAGCTTCTCTGGGCACCCTGTTCCAGGGCCTGCCCATCCTCACAGGGAACAATTCCTTCCCAATATTCTTTCTGGCAGTTTAAACCATCCCCCCCTTGCCTGCATAAAAAAATCTCTCTTCCTTCTCTCCCGTCTTTAAATCCTGTGTGAAAAATCTCAACTGAATGTTTAGCCAAGAGCAGAATGAAAGAAAATCCTCTGGTTTCACCAAAAGAGTTGGAAGCAGATTTAGACATCTTTGCCCAGTGGCCCCTGAGCTGCTCAGGGTGCAGGAGTTGCTCTGTCTTCTGAAGAGTTCAGTTTTAAATCCAAGTCAGACTGGGGGTGGGAGGGACGCCAGCTCCAGGGGAAGGTGACATGCCTAAAGGTGGCACAAGAGGACAGCAGCAGAGCTGGAGTTCCACCCAGGCCCCAGTTCAGCACCTCTGCTCTGTGCCAGCAGCATTCCTTGCAGGCTGTGGCTGCTCCTGGAGGGCTGGCAGCTGCATTCAGGGGTGGGCAAAGCCTGGGTGGATGGGCATCATTATCTACAAGTCATCATGCTTGGGTAAAGAAACTGAAGGAACAATTTTGTGTCCCTTGAGTAGCTGGGAAGGCCTCCTGAGCTTCCCTGCAGCCTGGGGTGGCAGACAGGGCAGAGTGGTGGGGAAGAAGACAAAGTGTGTTTTGACTGAATGGACCAGGGCACTTCAGTTCCCTGGGCTCAGCCCAGCTCCTGCAAGGAAATCTTTCCTAACTAAACCCCCACTGTAGCAAATTCTCCCAAAGCCCTGTTTCCTTGGAGGAAGATCTCTTAGCATCACAGAGGTTGGAAAAGCTCTCTGAGATCATCAAGTCCAACCATTCCCCAGCACTGCCAAGGCCACCACTGACGCATGTCCCCAAGTGCCACATCCATGTGGCTTTTAAATCCTCCAGGGATGGGGACTCCACCACTGCCCTGGCCTGTTCCAGTGCGTGACCACCCTTTCCATGAAGAAATCTTCCCTAATATCCAACCTAAACCTTCTCCAGCATAATTTGGGGCCGTTCCCTCTCACCCTGTCCCTTGTTCCCTGGGAGCAGAGCTTGACCCCCACCTGGCTCCCCTCTCCTGTTGGGGAGCTGGAGAGAGCCAGAAGGTCCCCCCTGGAGCCTCCTTCTCTCCAGGCATCTCTCAACATGAGTGGAATAAAATTCTTCCTTTGTGAGGATAGTTTGGCCATGCAATAGTTTTTATCAGTAGTTTTATTAGATGCAGAAGGTGATGGTGACGTCTGTGGTTGGAAGGTCCAAGGTAGACCTCCCTGTCCCTGCTCCTCTCTCTTCCTGAGGTGCTTTGTCAGGATCTAGAGAAAATCAGATCAGATGAAATCCTATTTTGAGTGTCTCATGCCAGGCTTAATTCCTTGCTCTGAAAGGAGTCAAGTGTCCTTGGCTGTACCTGCCCCCTCTGGAGAGATAATTCTTTTGTTCCTCCCCTTGTTCCTGTACCCTCTGGCTCTCCTTTAGTCTGGCCCGTTCCCAAAACAACCCAAAAATGCCAGTGCTCCCTGACAGCAGAAAAAATAACAGGAGGCAGAGATTCCAGATGAATGTTGTTCTACTGAAATCTTCATTTACAGTTAGTTTGCAGCTGAGTTTTTTTAGGAAGAATAAATTTACTGTAATGGGAGTGAGTCAGCATGGATATATTGCAGGTAAATCATGTCAGACTAATTTGATCACTTATGCTAATGAAATAACTATCAGGCTGGATGGTTTAAATCTTATCTGGTTGCCCACAAGGCTTTAAGAAAATGTTGCCTGATGGATTATGGTCCAAACTCCCTCAGTGTAGGTTAAAATAATCTATTACTGAAAAGGGTAAAATACTGGGGAGAAGGCAGGGCCATGGCTCGAAGCTGAGGGTGAGTGTCACCAGGGAGGTGACCGGGGAGCAGATCCTCTGCTGGGACTTCTGTTCAAGACTTACACAGCTCTGCAGCATTTGGATCATTAAATTTGCAGATGATACAGAGCTAAAGGGATCAGGCAAGACTCACTGGCCTTTCTTTGCAGAGAAATTACTTTTTGGCAGTAAAATCTTGCTAAATTATGTAGGGACACACAAGCCATGATCTTGACCGGGCCCAGATGTTCCGTGGCCTCTGCAGAACTGGAGGTGCAAAGTGGGCTCTTTGCAGTGGAGATGGGAAGGTTTGTGCTGTGGGGTGTGGAGAGGGGGAGGAATCCCCAGCAGGAGGACACAGAGAGGGCTTTCCTTCATTTTTGACACTTTTTGAGTCCTTAAGGCACTCTCACCGTAAACATTTGCCTGGCAGTGTTTGATAGCAGGTCAGTGGGAGCAGCTCTGGGAGGGCTGTGCTGCCTGTGCTGCTGCAGTGACACTGCCACCTCCACTCCTCTCCCAGCCACCCTGGGAAACAACGTGCAGCCTTTGCAAGGTGTTCTATAAGGAGCAGCTGATTTGTGCCATGAGACTCTGAGCAGGAGACTGAAAATAACAGGAGAGTGGTTTTTCCTCTATTTTGGTCTCTGATTTAAATCAGATCCTGAGGCAGAATTCGTTTCTGGGAGAAGAGTGATGCTTCTGAATTGAGATTTCTGCCATGGGAGTGAACACCTGTATTTCAGAGTCAGTGTAGGTGCTTAAAGCTGGTCAGTTACAGCAGACCCAGATACTGCTAATTCTTTCAGCACTGACACACTGAAGTGCAAACCTGCAGACAGTGGTTATCATTAACAGAAGGACAAAAATATTAAAATGTAACCCAGAAAATAAATCTGTTCAATAAATCAAAGGTAGAAGCAGAGATGAAATCTGAAATCCTCCTGTAGAGGGTATAACTCATTCCTACTGCCAGTTCAAAATCAGCCATCACAGGAGAATTTAATGGCACCACTGTTTAGTGAAATGAGACCTGACACTGCCCAGGGACCTGTTATTGTGGCTGGGGAGGATTTGCAGTTGTTTGACCCTCATTAGAAATCACAGTAACCTGTTTAAGGGCAGGCAAATTCAGATTCCCTCTCTGCCTACATGGTTACTCATCACACCACAGCTCTGTGCCAGCTGGAAGATGGTTGGGGATGAGCAGGTCTCACCAGGCTGGTCTCACACCACAGCCCAGGAAAACCTGCAGGAAATTAATGCTGCAATAGCTTATCAGATCCAAAATAATTATTAATCCTTAACGATCCTGGTAATTTCTTAGTGGAAATTCACCTCCGTTTCCTTCAGGGCCTCCAGCATACGAACACACAGTTCCCTACCTGAACCTCAGTTCTGGCTTTTCTTTGATTCAGAGCCTGCCAGGGAGTTAGAGAAGTGTGAGGGTTTGCTGATCCAAAGACTGGACCTCTGAAGGCTGCACTCACAGACAACAGGGTAATCATGGAGGGACCTTGGAGGGGGATTCCTTGGGTTAGGGCTGGTCTGGCCCCATGGCTTGGAGCATTCAGGAGGAGCTGGGTGTGTTGTGTGAGTCCCTGGAGCTCAGCTCATGGCTGAAAGGAATCCAGTCCTGCAGCCTGGACCCCACTGCAGTGACTGGGAAGGTGGGGCTGTCACCTCCAAGGGGCTGCCCTGCTCCTGAGCAAACTGAGCTCTGACACGGGCACAGAGGGGGCAGAGAGCTGGTCAGAGCAGCCTCTGAGCCCTGGAAACAGCAGGGAGAGTTAATCTGAACGTGCACAGCTGGGTTATTGTTTGATAACAGGTTTGCTCTGAAATGCTGTTGTTCCAGGGAAGCAATACTGTGCAGTCAGGAAGCTGCCTGTTCCATGATTAACATCGCTGCAGCTCCCCAGGGAAAGGATGACACTGTCTGGGCAGACCTGGAGCCTGCTGAGGACGTTTGCACCTGGTACTCCACCCAGGATCCAGTCTGCAAGTGGGAAAGTGGCTACTGATGAGTGGGGATTTAGGAGCCAAGAGCTGCTGGGCTGTGTGGGACAGCATCAAGTGACACGAGTTCCCAGCTGGGCTTGGCAGGAAGGTGGGCAGGTAAGATCAGCTCCATCAGTTATTCTCTGCAATACATTCATTTCCTATCTAGGAAATACACTCCTGGTGTCCCACTGCCCAAGTCCACACAAGAGATGAATTCTGACAGTTCATCTTGCAAAACCCAAGGGAGAGGTGGGGAAAGGACCCCGGTGTGTCGGAGCAGTGATTGATCCCTTTTTAGCTTTGCTCAGACGCCAGGTCTGGATTTGAAACAGAGAAGCAGGACCCTGTGTTGTGGAGTAACTTTGGGAGGGGGCCCTGAAGGAGGAATGTAAGACGGGGCTGGAGAGATCAGACAGGATCCAGGAGAACAAAAGGCGGCACTGTTGGAGATGTGGGAGTCGGTGCTGGATGAAGCAGGGCCTCCCGCTGTTCCCGGCTCGCGGCTGCCGGGGCCAGGCTGGCATCCCTGAGCAGGGGGAGAGGCAGGGAACAGCTAATCTAGCCAAACAGAAGGACAGACTTAGCTGGAGAAGATGAGCATGCTGAGCTGGTTTCTGCTCTGTTACACCCTGAAACCTCGCTGATATCTGTGCAGCTCCCCAGCCGGAACTCGGAGCAGACGGGGGTTCTTTATGCATTTTCTCCAGAGCCAGACTGGGGAGGATTTGGGGAGGACTGGAGAAACTGATACTGAGATTTTCAGCTCGGCAGGAGGGAATCTGTGTTTGCTTAATTTGGGAAGAGACAGTCATATAAGTTACAGTGTGTGGAGCTTGGGCAGAAATATCCCCCGAGCATCGGGGACAGTTTGAGGCAGGCAGGGAAAGTCTGCCAGGCTGCCCGAGCTGTTCCACAGCTCTTCCTCCATTCCTTCAGATACAAAGAGGTGCCTGCTCCAAACAGCCTGTGCAAGGACCAGATCCAGTCTGGTAATCCAGGGATTGCTACAGCCACGTGTAGTCAGACCAAGCACCCGTGTAATTTCTCCCAGAGGTGAGTTAAAGAGCACCTTCTGTAAAACATCCAGTCTCCTCATTGCTCCCGGTTCCCTGGCACACTCCTGCAGAACTGGACAGCCTGCATGGCTGTTTCTGTCCATTCTGCTTCAAGGTTAAATGTGCAATTGTCTTGCAAGAGCTGCCATTGCTCCCCAAAGCCCTCTCCAGCAATTGCCATCCCCCATACCAGTGCCTGTAGCAGTGACCAGATCCTGCCTCAGTCACATCTTGGACAAGCTTTGGGCTCCTTCAAGAGCCATGGGACAGCTTCCATTTCCCAGCTCCAGGGGCATTCTTTGGCCTTGCAGGGTCACTCCTGTGTTTTCCCTTTCTCCATGGAGGAAGCAGTGTAGCCCAAACAGGCAGGTTGCTGGAGCTGTGGACCAGAAGGAACAGTTCCTGCTGGGATCTGCCACTGTCCCTTCTAAACACCCAAGGATCAGAGTCCCTCCCTTATGGCAGTTCTAGGGCTACAGCAGATCCCTGTGATGTCCTCCAAGTCCTTTTCCAAACAATTCCTTTCTGAGGCAGAGTCCTGTGAGTGCAACCTGCATTTCTGGTTTCAGATGTCTTACCTTGCATTTGGCTTTTTAAATCACATTGCACTGGCGTGTGGCCAACCCTCAGTCATGTCAGATCCCCGTGTATTGATAGTCCAGTCCTGCTGCTTGTTTGCCTCCCACCAATCTTGTTGGCATCTGCAAACTTCCCCACAACAAGGATTTATAGAGAGTCATTTAGATCATTGATAAAAATACTGAATAAAACGGTACTGGGAGTTTCACTCTCCTTTTATCCCAGGTATTTTTACCCAGAGTAATACTGCTGGATGTTTATTGAGTTGTGGCTATTGGAACATCCAGTAAATATGCCTTTGAAGAACAGCCAGGCTCCAGGAATGCTTCCCACCTTAAATATATATTCCCAGTTCATTATGCTGGCAACTGAGGTTCAGGTTTGGGAGACCAGAGGTGTTAAATGCATAGGGGGGTGTGTCACTGCTGGTGCCAGGTGTTGGCACAAGTGTAATGCCCTGTGGGATGGGGGCAGCTCACTGGTTTTGGATCAGGAATTAATTCCTTGGCCTCCTAAGGTCCAGCAGAAGGATTTCCCATGTGGATTGGAGCAGTTTCTGGGCTGAAGGTGGTAGTGTTTCAGAAGAGCTCCTGTTCTGGCTTTGTGAGGTGACTGGGAGCTGACCTGGGCTGCAGCTACACCACAGTCATGCCACTTTGCCTCCTGCCATTGTGTGACAGCCAGGCTGGGCATCGTCCTTGTGGGGGTGTCCCCTCAAGAACTGTGTCAGTGCACATTTGGAATGTTACTTTCCAGTTGCCAGCCTGGCAGTGAACCCAGTGGGAGCAGGGCTGCTCTGACTGCCATGGAGTGAGCTGGATCTGCAGGCTCATCCAGAGCCAGTCCAGGTGTGCCCAGGTTGGTGCCAGCGTTCCCAGCACGGCAGTGCAGGCACCAGCAGGAAGATCCCTTTGCCACAAAAGATACCTTTGCCACCAACCCTCCGGTTTTGGGGGTTGTTCAGGACCTCTAAAGGTGCAGCCCAGGAGCTCATTTAGATCACAGGTTATGAGGTTACAAACCCAGGGAATTGCAGATAAATATCCCCTTCACACTCCAAATCCCAAAACCCAGAGCAGCTGTCACGTGGCTTTGGGAGGTGTGGGTGTGGTAGGATCTGGCTTTACAAGGACAGAGGGTAGGATTAGATGGGATATTGGGAAGGAATTGCTGGCTGTGAGGGTGGGCAGGCCCTGGCACAGGCTGGGCAGAGAAGCTGTGGCTGCCCCATCCCTGACAGTGTCCAAGGCCAGGTTGGACTGGGCTTGGAGCAACCTGGGAGAGTGGAAGGTGTCCCTGTCCGTGGCAGGGGTGGAATGAGATGGGCCTTCATGTCCTTTAAGCCCAAACCAGTCTGGGATTCTGGAATTCTGGGATTTTGTGGTTCTAGGATTCTGTTATCTACCCCTTCTGCGGCACTTCCCAAGAGGAGAGGTGTCACTGCTGGAGACAGAGACAAGGACAGCTCTTCTGCCAGCAGCTGTGTAGCAAAACTCCAGGCAGAAATGCATCCCAAAATCTCAGAGCTGCTCAGAACTGGTCAAATATCCCCAGGCTGGTAGAGCAGGGCACGAAGGATATTCAGAACTTGGTCTTTAGGTACACAGGAGCCAAAAGCACAGGCACGTCTGTGCCTCTGGGACAGGGGCCTGGGAAGCAGGGCAGCCTTTGGCACAGGAACAGGAGCTCTCCTGTGCAGAGCTGGGGGCAGAACAGTCATTATTAAAAGGAGGTGACTTGGCCTTCGAGGAGACACCGGAGCTGCTCTGGTTTGCAGAGCTGGGTCTCGAGTCCTGATCTCACGGTGGGCTTGGCTGGGGAGCTTGGCACTGCCAGTGGGAAAAGGCCATGCAAAACAAACAAAAAGGAGTTGCTTTGACAGGAATCAGGGAATTCTGACTGTACACAATATCATCCAACTGGTTCATTTCAGGGCTGTTGCTCCTGGCTTTCAGGCAGGAGGAAGTGAGAAGGGAAGGCAGCTCCTGCTGCACTCCACTCAGTGCAGCCTGGGAAAGCCTTGGGCAGCCTCTCCCCCATCGCTGCCTGCTTTTCATTATTGTTTTTATAGCCAGAAATAAGAGCTTTATTGGCTTTATTCATCTCCTGTCAGATGCCCAATCAACATCTGGCAACGCAGCAATTCCCACAAAGTGCTGACCTAGTGAGAGCCAGCGGAGCAGGAGGTGCAGAGGAAGGGCTCCATCCCCCTTCCCATCCCTGGCTGCCCAGCCAGAGTGGGATGGGTACCCCCTGCCCCAGCACTGCTACCTGCATGCAGTTCAGAGCACCAGGCTCACAGGAGCTCCTGGGCTGGGAAGGCACCTGAGGAAACATCAAGGGCATGGAGACAGGGGCAGGAGGAGCTGAGCAGGAGCCAGGGCATCCCAAAAACTGCTCCTCGGCTGGAGTCAGCCCGTGCATGGGGAGGAGGCTGGGCAAAGGGATCAGATTGGAGCTGATCCATCCCTTTGTGCAGTGCCAGGCCAGTGTCAGGGGGACACACATGGCAGGGCAGAGGAGCTCAGCCCTCCTTGCTCCCACTTCCCTTGGTTTGGATTTGCACAGGACCCAGAACTTAGGCATGAAAATACTGGGGTTTTTTGATAGTTTCCTCCAAGTTAGAGGATTTTAAGATCCAGCAGAAGATTGACTAGAGAGGGACCCTTTTTTTTTACTTCAGTGCATATTGGACTCATCATAAAACGGGGTGTAACAAGCCAGAGGCAAGTTGTGTTCCATTCGGAGATTAGCCCGAGTGTGGCTGCTCCAGCAGGTCCAGCAGGTTCCCTGTCAGATCCCTGGGCTCCCACACTGGATCCCTTGAGCCCCCTTTTCCCACATGGTCCCGCCCTGCCTTCTCCCTCAGGTGTGGGTGGCTTGGTGTGTGCTCAGCTGTGCTACCTGCCTTTCCACATCTTGGCTTTTCTTTGCTTCCCATCTCCTGCCTTCCAGGAGCTCCAGCCACTCAGTGCAGTTCCTCCCTCTTCTCTGCCAGAGTCTTCTCCCCACATGTTGGTCTTTTTCTGCTGCCCACCTCCGTGGGAAGGTCCCTCCTGTTCCTGTGGCACTCCTGTCCCTCCGTTCGCTCTCCTGTCCCGTTCCAGCTGCTGCCCAGCTCTGTGACATGCTCTCCTGCCCACAAATCCTCTGTGGGCTCTGGGGCCCCTCTGTGAGCCCTTCCCAAACCTCCACACCGAGACAGCATCAAACCAAGGCCACTCTGTGGCTTCAGCTGGCTTTGTCACCTTGTGCCTGAGGGCCCTTCAGTGCCCATGGTGAGCGGAGTGGGTTACCCCTTCCTGCTCCCAGAAGTGGAGCCTCTGGGGGAGAATGTAGCCAGGGCAGATGGTCTGTGGCACCAGGAGGGAAAAGCTGTGTCCCAGCATGGTCTTGGCTATTCCCCTTGGAGTAACAACCCGTGCCATGAAACAAGGACTCAGACCCTTGTAGCCCCAAAGGGTGCTGGGTGCTGTCCCGCCCATTTTGGGACCCGCAGAGCTGGGTGTCTTTGCCCGTGCTGTGCTCCACACCCGCAGTGAGAGGGGCAGCTCCCTTAGGGAAAGGTCCCACTGAACCGCCTCATCAGCTGCCCACTCATGTGAGCAAATGCCACCAGTGCGAGCCGAGGCACCGCCATCCAGCCCATAATGCTCCTTTAAAGACATTTCAGCAGCTCAATTAAGTTTCCACTTGTGTGTTTTCTTTCTCCGCGCTTTGCTTTCATGGTCATTTAAAACAAATAAAGTGAGCAGAACACGGCGGCGTGATAACCACCCTTTAATTCCCTTCCCACGGGTCTCCCGATTATTTGGTGATTCAGCGGCAGCGGGGGGAACACTGACGGAGGGGAAGGCGGGAGCTTCCCACAGGGACACAGCTCAGAGCCCAGGGCCCCCGAGCCTCGGGGAGGAAGGACGTGCCTCGGGCTGTCCCTTTGAGCGGTGAATGCGAGTGCAGCCCCGGCCTTGGGAGCGCCGCGGCCCCGCGCTCAGTGCCCTCCTTGTTCTCGCTCTGTGCGCCGGGGACGGCCACCAATCTCGGGATGTATTTCACGCTTCTGTGCAAACACAATATGAGATGAAGAATTCATACCCTTGCACAAGGAGACCAGAGTGTATTTTCTCATAATAAGGAAAAGCAGCCAGATCGGAGCCTGCCAATTCCTGCCCCGTGCTCCCGCCTTCCCTTGGAACTTCAAACAAGCCTGTGCTTTTAAACTGGCGCAGAGGAGTATATTGCATTTTTTTAAAGCCCAACACAAATCCTTCTGGATCTTTTTTTACATTATCCTCCCCACCTCTGTCTTGGTTGGTGACTTTTCCAGCTCTCCCCTTAATGTGCGGGGTCTCAGTGGAGGCAAAGGAGGATTCCATCTGTTTTATGTGTGTGTGAACAATCACTCGTGGTACAGCGTCCCGCTGGAAGGGTGTGTAAAACACACCCCAGCAGGGGGAAAGGAACAACTAACCAGCCTGCTAAACACTCCAGAGCTTTTCCTGCCCTGTAGGAAAACACGATGTGGGGGTTGGTTTGCTTATTCATCGGCAGCAGTAAATAACGGGCCTCACCTTGAGCTCTCCTTCAGCCACTTGTGCTTCTCCCCAGCCCCCGGGCTGGCAAGGGAAGGGAATATTTACTGTCCTTGGGGTGACAAAGTGGGGGTTTATGGCCATTCACATTTCAGCTTTTGTTTCCTCCCTAAAAGGCTCTGTTTTCATCACTGTGGCTTTGTCTTCCCCAGCCCCTGGTTCTGCCCACCTGGCACTGGGGCTGAGTCCTGGCCCGTGTGCCGAGCCTGTCCCTGCCACAGCCCAGCCAGGCACTGCAGGCAGGTGCTGCTCTGGGCAGGACAGGGATGCACCTGAGTCATTTCACACGTTTATAATCTGATCTCTCAGGGCAGCACCGTCAGCAGCTTTTCCTCCCCCTCGTGCCGCTCACGGAGACGTGTTCCCATCCCTGTGCACCTTGGAAGTCCCAACAAGCCACGAGTGGCCAAGGCCTGCTGAAGCCTGTTGATCCAGACTCTGGATTCCTAAAACCTGTGCTTTCCCCAACACCTTCATAAAGTGTCCTGAATTAAAGTGGTTCAGGGAGCACATTTCCAGCCTGTCAGGGAGCTGCATCCATCACTCCCCTGAACACACACCAGATTGTTAATGCTCCAGGCCAAATACCACGTCCTTTTTAATGCCTACCAAATGCAGTGTGTGCTGCTGGCTTTATATTTATAATAATTATTAAAGTAACAGCAGCACCCACATTCCTATAGGCCCAAAGTGGCCAGGAACAGACAAAAAAAATGATTCATTGTTCCAATTAATGCTCGAGCTCACACTGGTGATTAATTAGCCTGGTGATAGCACCATGCAAAAGATCAGGGTGAGAATTACTAGGGCGACACGTGCTGACTTTTAAGAGGGTTCTACCAGTGTTTAGTGCCCCTCCTTAATTAGAGGCTCGCTCTGCACTGATAGACCCAGCGGCGGGCGGGGGGATATTTATATGACAGAGTGCAGCAGAAAACTCCAGAACTAAATTCCCATCCAGGTCTCTAAATATAATTTTGAAATGTCAGAGAGGCTGGGAAGAACGGCGGCGCCGCGTGAGGTTGTTGTCAGGGAGAGGCAGTGGTGTGCCAGATTTACACTGGGCTGAACAGGCAGGTGACTGGTGTTTAAGGGAGGCTGAAGTGCTCTGGTGGACCTGTTTCACCTGGTGGGAGGCAGAGAGTCCATGGGAACACGTGCTGAGCCTTGTGCACCTCCCTTGGGTGGGTGAGGTGGAGCAGGGGCAGCTCCCAGGAGTCCCCATGAGGCACAGACCACTCTCAAGCACCAGCCCTTGAAAGTGAGCCCTACTGGCAAAGTTTCTCCCCCAGGTTTCATCCATCACTCCCTCTGCTCCCTCATTATCTTTCCCTTCTGCATACTGGTCCTGCCACCCCCCCAATTCATTTTTCCCAGTTGCAGCAGCTATTGACTGGTTTATAGGGATGGGGTGTAGCCAGTCCTGCCCCAGCTGTGCCCGAATTGCTGACAGGGCCGATTTCTCTGATCACACATCAATCTGAGAGCACAGGCAAAGTTCCATCCTGCTGAATTAATTGTTAGGAGCTGCAACCCCAATGTCTTTGTAAATAAAATAGTTTAATCTCATGGGGGCTGCCTGGAGAGAGGGGAATAAATACATCAATATGTAAATGGGTCCACAAGAGGAGGATGAACTGGGACTTTGCAAAACTGATAAAGCATCTTAGGAGATGTGTTGTCACTGCACTTCGTGCATATTCTGATGAGGCAGACAGAGAGGCTGGATCTCAGCCCTGGGTTGGGAGGGAGGGAGGGAGAAGTGTGGGCACCAGCACACCGTGACTGAAATTCTTGTATGGATTGATTTGACTCAAATGTATTCCGAGGCTCGTCTAATTGCTCCTTTAGTCTCCTTCCTGTTGCTTTCACATCTCTGTTCCTGAGTCTTTCCTGCATTTGAAGTGGCCCGGTCGGGGCCGTGTCCAGACCAAGCTGTCCCTCTGTGTGACCAGAGGGGTCAGTCCCTGTCCTTGCTGAGCCCTTCCACAGAGCCTCTGCCGCGGGGTGGGCACGAGTGAAGCGCAGGCAAGGTCCGGCTATTGCAGGATGGCTGTGCAACAGCGTTGGGGGCTATTTTGGGAAACAAAGCCTGGACCTTTGGGGACACTGTTCACGTGGTGCCCGTGCTGGTGTGCCCCTCGTGGGAGATGCGAGGGAGGAGGTGCAGTGACCAGCCTGCCCACGCTGCGGTGCCTCTTGCAGGACCCCTTCTGGCTCTCCCTGCCCTCTCCTGCCCTGTGCCATCCCCCGGGAACATCCCAGCGCACGGGTGGGAGTAGGGCGGCTCTGCTCCCAGCCATGTGCCAGGCAGGAGCAAACCCGTCATCCACCCCGGGCTCTGGGGCTCTGCTCCCACCGCGCTGCCCGGGGCTGCCTCCCTGTCCGCGGGCTCCGCTCCAGCCCTTGTTTTGCAGCGCGCACGTGGAATTTTATCACCTTCAACAATGGAATCTGTCACCTTCAAGCTGCCTTATTGTAATCGGGGGATTTGAGCCGGGCCCTGTAACACAGCCCCGCGCCCCTCCCGTGCCACTCCCAGCTCCTGGGCACCCACGGGGGGAGCTTCAGGGACCACATTTGGGCTTGTTTCCTCACGGGCATCAGATCCTTAATTGATCTCTCTCCCTTTCTCTCTCTCTCTTTGCTCCCGTCTGTCTCATGTGCATCTCAATCCCTGTTTTCAATCTGCTTCAACCCCCCTTCCAGCTCGGAGAATAAATCCCATCAGAGCTGCAGCACAGGCAGTATTCAGGAGGGGATCTGGGATTTTTTTAAAGAAGCATAAATACGTGTTTTAAACGATGGCACCTTCATCAGGTATAAAAATACAGGTGTGTGACTCTTCTCTGTGAGAAAGCAATTCAATAGTGAAGTCAGGGAGCGGTGCCTCCTCAGCAGACATGACAGGGATGTCACAGCCCTGCAAGTGGGAGCCTTTCTGAGGACAGTTTGGGAACCCTGGTAATAAATTTACTTTTATTAACCTGCTTTAATTATCTGCTAAGATCAGAATACTTGCTGCATTTCTCTAGCTTCCATTGTAGCTGCATTTTTGCTGTAGGGCTGAGTAGTTGCCTCTGAAATGCAGTTATGTACATTTGCATATGCATTTGTATGGGCTAATTATAAACTCACCATCAGAGCTGTGATCCTCCACAGCAGAAGGGCTGTCCCCGTTTGGAAACGTCTGCTTTGGTGCAGAAATCAGAGGGGCTTTTTGTAAAACCATTTGGTCATATCATTGGGGCTTAGATTTTCAATGAATAATCAATATCCACAGCAAAAGATTGAAACAAGAAAAAAAAAAAGGTGTTCATTGAAGTTTCTCTGCAGGAAGAGATCGATAGCATGTATTATTAAATATAAAGAGACTTATGCCTCGAGTTCCATCACGCCACAGCTTATAATAACCCTCCAGAAGCTCAAAGCAGGGCTTTTTGTCATTAGCCAAAAGTCTGTGTTCCCCTGCTGCCTTCATTGCAGGCAGCGTGTTGGAAGGGGCCTGTGCCCAGCAGCTCTAGCCTGGAGCTCTGTGCTCGGCCCTGCTGTCGGGTATTTCGTAAACATGGAAATATTTATTTATTTCCAAAGTGGGTGTGTAAGGGATGTCAGCACGTGAACAGTGATGGGGAAGTGCATGTTCTGGGTGGCAGTTTAAAACATCTGCTTCCTGAGCACCTGAGCAGGAGATGGGGACTGGGAGAGGGCCCTGGTGATGGAGGGTGCAGTTGGTGATGGTGCAACTCAGCCCCCAGTCTCCCCCAGCCAGTGGTCCCAGCACTGACCTGGGAGAAGTGTCTCCTTCCTGTAGCTGGACATTTTAGGACATGACAATGGTCTCTAGGGCTGGGAATACAAGGATTTTTGGCACTACCAGTGAGGAGCTGGGGGAAAACCCTCATTACTCTGTGTCCCCTCGTTGTGGGATGTTCCAGAAATGAGACTCACAGGCTGGTGCTCCAAGGCAGCCAGGCAGGCTTGGAATACAGGAACGCTTCAGTCGTGTTTTCATTCCCCATGGCCTGTTTCCAGTGTCCAAACTGGGATTCCCAGAGTGAAATGCAGTGGAGTTTTGCCTCTGCTGACCTTCAGCAGCTGCTGTTGCAGCCTTGGGTCCTTGGGGAGCTCTGGGGATGCACCTCAGTGCCAGGCTGTGACACTCCTGCCTCCAGCCTGTGCTGAGCCAGGACTGACATACCCACCTGCAGAGCTTTTGTGCCATGCCAGTGGAAGGAAACCTTTCCTCCAGCACATGCAGATTTGTTTGGCAGGGCAAAAATAAGCAGCAATGCAAATACCATTCTGTGTTTTGTTTCCCCTGCCTTTTTCTCCCCCTTTGCTTCAGGAAAGCAGGAAGAGGCGAGGAAGGATTGACACTTTCTCCCGCAGAGGGCTTTTCCTACGATGCCTGCTGGGAGCACTCGCTGTGCGTTTCTCTTTAGGTAGGAGCTCTTTTGATTTCCTCGCTGCCTGGAGAAGGATTTGCTGCTTGCTTATGAAATCTATTCTCCCTCGAGGATCTGCTCTTTCCAGCTTGATAAACTTCTAATTCTTGCTGTCAAATAACACCGAGGGACTGTGTTGTGTGCCTTGATGAGGGTTTTGTGACTGATGTTCGTCGACGCTTGCAGAGACCAGTAACTTCATTTCATTTTTGACAGAACATCGGGACAAGAGCTCTGTCTCCTTCCCCTTCTTGGTCAGGTATAAATGAAAGAGAAAGTGAAGTGGATATAATCTGAACAGATCCACTCTCTCACCACATTGCTCAACTTCTGACACCATTTCTGCCCCACGTGGCCCATGGGCACGTGGTTAAAGGACACACTTGGCTTATTTTTGCTCTTGTTGTGTTATCTTGTTTTTATTCTTGGTTCTGTGCACTGTCTGGGATGTTTGGAAGGAGCTGTTGGAACTTGGCATGGGAGTAGATTGCTTAAATATTACCTCACAGAGTCGATGCGAGTTTAGAGTAGATAAGACTTGGACTCCAAATGGCTTTTTTAACCCATTACTGTATTTTCCAATTATTTTCCTCTGCTCTTTCTGATCTGTTTCCCTCAGATGTGAGATGAATGTGACTGCTGTTTCATGCTTGGACCAACTTTGTCTGTGAGACCTGACCAGTTCCTACATGGCCAGCGGAGAGATGCTGCCCATGCACGTGCACACACAGGTACCTCCTCTGGTGAAGGGCTTGTCAGCATAAGAAATGCACGAGGGAAAATGTCCACAATGAGGAATTCACAGAAAATACACCAAGTACTATTAACCAAGACAGCCAAACCGTGACACTCTGCTTGTAGAGTAAATGTCATCATTTCCCTTTAAAAATCCCTTTTCTTTCCTTAGGAGAGAGGACCTTTAGAGCACCTGCACTGCGAGGGGGAAGGTGGAGGAGCCTGTGTGCGTGCCCTGCATCCCCTGCTCTTGCACAGATTCTAAACACAGGTTTGGTTATTTCTTCTATATGTTTATTTTTCCTCTCTGCTTTTTTGCTTTGAAGTCTCTGCTTGTGTTCTCAATGAAGAACAGCTGAGGGATCAGGAAAATGGCTTAACCATCCAGTGGGCTGTAAGCTGTTTAGATTTCAAACAGTGCCTGGGAGAGAGCTCTGGACAACCCTCCTTCTGTCACTGGCCCTCCTTTGTTCCTTCCCTGTAACTCCCCACAGCCTTCAAGGCAGGCAAAAGAAGGATGAAGGAGGCACCTCTAATTTCTCTTTCTTACATCCCCCTAAGTCCTCCTTCAAAACCCACAGCACAGCGGTGCTGGCCATCTGCCTTTGTTTCTGTTGTGCTCCGTGGCTTTGTTTGCTCCTCATTCCCCCTCCGTGCCCCTTGGCAAACCCTGGGGAGCCCTGAGCAGGGCCCAGGTGCCACCCTGAGTGAGGGGCAGCTCCCCCTCTGTGCCCTGCCAGGGGGGAACTGCCCACAGGACACTCTGGCACGGCCTCTGGAGCGGCTCGAAAGCCATTTTTGTCCCGAAATTCCTCTTGTTGTTTCTGCTGACCTAAGCGGGCTGTATCTTTTCCAAATGTTTCTGACGTTTCTCACAGGGTAATAACCTATTAATGTCGCAGACAAGGATTCTGCTGACTTCAGTTTGGCTTCTGTTTCCCATTGGATGGGCTCCTCTCTTTATGGGGGAATGCCTCCAGCCAAAAAGAGAGGATAAAACCCCCAGCCCTGAGCTAAGTGAAAGCAGGCCCGAAGGGGAGCGCGGTGCAGCCTCGTTCCTCTCGCTGGCTGGCTTCTGTTCTGTGCCTGGGGACGTGCCAGCCTCCAGTGCCTCCGTGCTTTTGATTCCTGTTTATCCCCGGCAACATGATTGTCTGTAATTATATATAATCTGCCGCTTGTTTACTCTTCTTGCTCCGGGTCTGAGCACTCGGTGCAACCCCGCTCCGTCTGCCGGGGCCGCAGCTCCAGCGCTCCCCGCCACCCTCCACCTTCTTCCCCCAACTAACAAAGCCTTTGGGCTTCCTCCCACCCTTCCCCGCGCCCCCTCCCCCTCGCTGGCACCGGGGTTATTTATACAGAATGTGGAAACAATTTGCAGCAAAGTGAACAATGTAAGCGGGAGCGAGGGAAGGGAGGCAAGTTTGTTGTGCGCCCCTGAGAGCCCCGGCAGCGAAGCGCTGCTTTTTGGGGGCTGAGGGAACAGCCTGTTCTCCTTTCTTCCTTCTCCTCTCTTTCACCATCTCCCCCAGCTCTTTCCATCTTGCCAGAGTGGGGTCCAAACCAGAGCAACCAGATCCGAGTGCGTGTTTTGGAGGAGGTTCAGGCTGGATCCCTCCCTGCATCCCAGCCCCGGGAGGCGGTGTCTGTGTACTTAATCCTCTGCGAGGTTCTGCTCTCGCATGGTTCCTGCTCCTGGATTAGCATTAATGAGGAGCATGTGTGCTCAGAGGTCCCGCTCCAAGCCCCAGAGCTGCAGCACTGGGGCAGACACAGCTACTCCGAGAACAGTTCAGCTGCAAGAGAGCAGCTGAGGCAGGACCTTTTTGCAAAGTCTAATTTCAGTCTTTCTCCCCTCACCCAACGAGCATTATGTTTTCAGGACATCCCAGCACCTTGCTGGCTCCTGTGTGAGTGTGTCTGGCCATCAGGGAGTTTGCCTGAGTTCTGCTGGGGCTGGGGAAGCTGGACCAGCACTGACTCGGCACCTCTGAGCACATCTGGGCTCTGCAGCTCTCACTCTGCACCACGAAGTCCTCAAACAGAGGTGGTCCAAACCCACACACCATTGGTGTTGCATAGGCAAAGGAATGTTTCCCTGGGTTGTTGGAGCAGAGTGGCTGCCTTGGCCACAGTGGGTGCCTCAGCCAGCTCCTCCCCTCCCAGGAGCTGCTGCCCCTTTCCCATCAGCCTCCAGCCTTGGAATGGGATCTGTGCAGTGTGTTGAGCTCGTAGTGCAGGGCCAGGGAGCTGCCAAGGGGACAGCACGTGCCTCCCTAAACCAGGCGTGTTCCTGGCTGAGCAGCAGATCCACTGTGATCCAGTGGCAGAGGGACCTGGGGTGGGCTTTTCCATCCTCTCCAACTTCCATTTCTTCCTCCTCCTTCTCAGTCACTGTCCACACACACAGGGTGAAGTTTCTGTGGGTGTTTGCTCTGTAACATGCTCTCCCACATGGAGTGGCAGGGATCTCTGGCCAGGCTGGCCCTCCTGGAGTCCATGGCACAGCAGGACCATCCCAAATGCTGCTGCTGCTGCTCCTTTAGCCAGTTCTTGCCTGAATAACAGCTCCAGGTGTGAAGAGCAGAAGGGGCTGGAGCAGAAGGACTTTGGCCACCGATGTTTTGTGGTTGGGGCAGATCAGCTCTTTGGGCTCTTCTGATTTTCACTGACTCTGTGAAGGGCCCAGGAACAGCAACAACTTCTGTGTTCTCTCTGCAGCCAGGCAGCAACACTGAACTGGGAGGCTGCAGCTGGGAGCAGGCAGGACCTGCACACATCAGTGTGGGGCTGGAGCCCTGTGGGGTCCCTGGTTCCCACTGCAGCCACCTCGTGCCCATGACCCACAGCCTGCCTGCTCCCCGCCCTGCAGCTGCCTGGCAGGAGCCTGGCGGTGCCTGCAGCCTGCCCAGGCATGTTGCACACTGTGCCTGCCTGGCTGGCAAAGAGCTGGGACACGGAGAGTGCCTGAATCCATCAGCCTCTGGAGAGAGAACCCCCCTGGCCCCTCCAGCAGCCCTTGCAGGCCCAGGCTGTGAGCAGAGCAGCTCTGGTTTGCAGGGCAGTCTCTGGGCACCCACTGAAGCCCTCAGGGCACACAGGCATTCCTGATCTCTTCCTGACTCCTGAGGGTCACCCCTTACTCCTGGAAAGGTGTAGCCTTGAGTTAAACTGCCTGGAGAGCTCTCAGCAGCAGCACAGGTTTGGGCACAGAGGAGGTTTGTGGCTCCTGGAGAGACTTTCAGCTGCAGAGACCAGAGGGACCAGGGCAATTTCAGGGAAACAGCCATTGGAACGCTTGTGATTTTCCCCTTCTGGTTCTACATGTTCAAATTCTTGTCAAAATAGGAGAAAACCTCTCCTTGGAATGACTGTGCTGCTGAAAACATCGTTGGCTTTTTGGAATTTCCTCTTTCATCTGGTTCTTTTTTTTTCCCCCAATTACTCTTTGGGCCTTTAGGTGAGAACAGATTTGTATTCCTCTCCTCCAACTGCTCACTTACCACTGAAATCCTTGGCTGCCCCTTGCACTTCCCACCATGATATCCTGAGTGGAGCCCTTGGGCTCCAGGTGAGGGGCAGCAACAGCAGCAGATGGGCCTGGAAACAGCAGAGCTCCAGCTCTGTCCCAGAGGCCCTGGTGGGGCTGGGAGGAGCAGGGAGGTTGGGAAACACGGAGCCATTCCCATTTTCTGGGCTGAGATGGGATATGGGGAGGGCAGGAGTGCAGGAACGGCGGCTCTCACGTTCCGGCACAGCCATTCCCAGCAGAACCCCCTCCTGCTGGAACTTGCAGCAAATTGGAGAAGGTGGGAAAGTGGGATATGTTTTCCAGCATTAGGGGATTTGTGGGTCATGAAAACAAGATTTACAGCAGCCCTTTGGCACAGAGATATCCCATGGTATTCCTGGTGTTCTTCCCTCCCCTTGAATTCCTTCTGAAACTGTCAGAGCTGGGAGAAACTTCACTGATACAAAATTCCCACAAGTTACCTGAAAGTTTGCGGCTGGGTGGAGGAAAAAGAAACTCAGAGCAGAGTCCTCACCCGTGTAAGGAGGCTCAGTTCCACAGTTTACTGAGCACAGAGGATTTCCAGAGGGCACGTGGTGTCAGGTGTAGAAGAAGGGAAGGATGAGAACCAGTGTGGAAGAGTGGAGCAGCCCAGAACTCCCCCGGACCAGGGAGGCTCCAGAAATGTTGGAAAGGCTTAAACAGCACCATAATGTGAACCTGCTGGCCAAGAGCAGCCCCCCCACCTTGTTCCTGTCAAGGAAAGGTCCTGATTCATGTCATGTGTGTTCTTTCCTTGGAATGGGAGACTCTGCAGATCCTGTGGAGTGCAGGAGTCACGGAGAACAGACTGATGAAAGATGGCTCCAGGCTGGGATTTTGGAGGGGGTTGTGTTTCATCTGGGGTTGAAGGGTTGGTGTTTCTATTTTTTTTTTGAGATTGGGAGAGGAGAGGTTACTGAGTCCTTGAGTCTTAATGTAAAATGATTAGAATCTGGAACAGATTCCAAAAAAGACATTTAGGGACAACTAAATGCACAAAGCAGCTTGGATACCTATCACTGGAGTTCATCTAAAGCCTCTGAAATAGGCAGTGCTTTAACAAAGTGCTTGTGTCTGGGGACTCAAAATACAAGGAAAAATTATGAGGAGGAAGAGATAACACTTTCTCCATTTCTTAGAAAGGGAGAAAATGCCAACAAGTTATTAATTTTATTCCCGAGATCCTCCCAGCCAGACAAGGATCCAGGGTGAAGGTGATCCCCATAACCTGATACTTGCAGAACAAGAGGGCTCCCTGCATCCTGGCACGAGCAGTTCTGGGGAGATCTCTTATCCCAAGGAATAACCTCAGAGGTTAATTGGAGTCTGGAAATAAGTTTATTTGGTCCGTGGGCTAGCGGGGGTTTAATTATGTGCTCAGATTAGTGTTGCATCAAGCATTAATTCTGCCTGGCAAAGGAAGGTGTAATGTCAGGAATGACACACTCACACTGCTGAGACTGGGAGGCAGTGGGGGGACTGGTGAGAACCTGTGGCCTGGATGGAAATGAGCTCTCAATAAAAGCATCTCTTGTGTTTGTTTTGGGCCAGAAATCCCTGGGCTGTGTGTAAGGCCTGATTCTCTCACTCAGCAGTTTCGGGACAGTCAGGCTGTCAGAAGGATTCTCTCTGAAATACATGTCTGATTTCTTTTTTTGGCCCTATTTCTCTTTTCTGCTTTGTGTCATATTCTCCTCACAGCTTTCCAAAGCAGAGTTACTCTTCCACTTGTTCCCTTTTACCTCCTGCTGAGTCAATTCCTTTATTTTCCACCATTATTTGTATTGTAGTCACTCCCAGAATCTGGGAAATCATCCTCAGAAGTCTCCTGTCTCCTGAGCTTACTGCCAACTCTCCCAGTAAAGCTTTTAATTCTTTGTTATAAAGAAGAATAAAAGGCCAGGAAAGTGCACCACGACACCCATTCAGGTGCCATTACCCTGTAATTCTTTAAAAACTCGGTGTGCATTGTCAGTCACTGGGAAGTGCTGGAGTGGGAAGCCTCCGGACTACATCAGTGTTAGCACATGAAAGGGAACGAGTCCCGCTCGGGGCAGCGCCTTCTGGGCTGGGTTTGCTCCCGGACTCACTCGGAGGGCTCGGGGAAATCACTTCCCTGCCCGGAGCACCTCTTTGCCCTCCCCGCCTCTAGCTGTGTCCCGGTTTGGCTGAGGAGGCCCTGGGACAGAGCCCGTCCTGGTGTGTGGAGGGGCAGCCTCAGCCCAGGGAGCCCGAGGGGAGCAGGGAACACAGACAGGGATGAGAGGTGTGCCCAGACAGCAGGGCAGGATTCCCAGACGTGCTGCAGCCCCCTGTGCCGGGAGTAGCCGCTGTTCCCAGTCCTTGGCTTCTCTCTGGCAGCCAGCAAAGCACCCAGCAGTTCCAGTTGCAGTGGTGGGGAGGACTGGCATGTTCCCAGTTCCACTGGGGAATGGGGAGAAATCGTTAAACTCATTTTGCAAACTCCGACAGTGCCCGATGGGATCCTCCCTCCTGCCGGGAGCTGCACCACCTCCCTGCAGGGGAAAAGCACCTTGCAGCTCTGAGCCACCCCATCCCACCCCATCCCATC
>WBMV01003673.1:177848-192993 GCA_013396655.1 Campylorhamphus procurvoides
GCTCCAATTTGCCAGCAGAAGGAGCAAACCCCTTCTCTCCCTCCCCCTTGCCTGAGGAGGTGCACACTCATCCCCTTGGTTTTCCTTCCTCTCTGCAGGCTTTTCCAGAGCCCCTTCCTCCCGTTGTTTGTTCGTTCCCTGCACTCCATCCCATCTTTTGCCTTCCTCCCTGCTTGGATACAGCATCTCGCTGGTCCTGCTTCGCACTCAGAGCAGGGGTATTAGATGGATTCCCCATAGAGTACAAATTGAATGGAGAGAAGTGGCTGGTTTCCCAGCAATAATTTATCTGATTAAAAATATACTCCCCAAACTGCCCCTCCTCCACCAGTCCTACGCCCCCTCCAAAAAGCACATTGGCACCAGGGCTGGTGGTTGAACTGTGTTATTCAAATTGCTGGAAGGGGGATTTAGATGGGAAAATAACTGTCAAAGGATGGGTCTCGGGGGATTTTCCCCAGAGCATCAGCACTGAAATTTGGAGCAGGGGTTGTTGTGTGGAGGAGGCAGAGAGTAAATAATTCTGAGTCAAGTAGCTCCGTGCTTTCTGTCTCTGCCCTGCTCTAACAAACACCTTGCACAGATGCACTCGTGGTGCTCACACACGTTTTCCCATCACATGGGTTCCATGGAGAAGCCTTTAGCAGGAACTCCAAAGCACAGCAAGCTGCTCCTGCTGCTCCCTGTCTCTTTTTTTTTTTTGCCTTACCTCAGGGTTGATTCCAAATAAAGGAAGGAATCTGCTCCACAACCTGCCTGTCTCCTTGTTTGTCACCTGCACAAGCTTCGTTCCTTCCAAACCAGCACTGTCCAAGGCTGATTGTTCTCTTGTCCCACCAGAGCCAACATTCCTGTTGTAACTGGGGGATGGAAGAGTCACCCCAACAATCCTGTGGTAAATGGAGGATGGAGGAGTCCCCCCAGCAATGCTGTTGTAAGTGGAGGATGGAGGAGTCCCCCCAGCATTCCTGTTGTGAGTGGGGGATGGAGGAGTCACCCCAGCACTCCTGTGGTAAGTGGAGGATGGAGGAGTCCCCCTGGCCCCCTTTCTGTGCCCTCTATGTGTGGGGTTTGGCTGCTGCCTGTGTCTCTGCGGGTGGGAGGCAGGTACTTACGTCCCATAGTGCTCCCAGCATGCCGTGATTTACAACAGGAGCTCCTTCCTGATGCCAAGGGCAGGATTGCTACTGACATCCAAATCATTCCAGAGTCCTGGTGTGGCCCCAGCTCCAAGGGTTGTGGGCTAGTGGATGTTCCTCTGCTTGCCCTGGTTTGGGGCCACTGGGTGAGACGGGAACGGGCCCATTCTGAGCGTTGCAGCCTCAGAGCATCCTTAAGCCAGTGGCCAGGGCTCAGGTTTCCCTGCTTTTTGACAGGAGTGCTGCTCAGATGAAACCTCTCTCTGCTCCTGGAGGATTTACACTGCCACAAGTCCTCATTTTTTCCAGATGTTTTACCCAATAAATCAAGGAGTCTCATCAGAGGGTTCGGATCCAAAAGCTGTTACCATGACTTCAAAGGCACAGGCTGGAGTGGAAAGAAGCAGAGCAGACATTTTATACCACTCTGTGCTCACTGATCATGAGGATACACCCTGCTTCCAGGATTGTTCTCCTGGGGATACCAAAACTCCACAGTGACTAAATAGAAGTGCTGTGCTCCTTGGGCAGCCTGTGTGTCAGAGAAGGGAGCTGCAGGACCCTGGGGCTGTGCAGGACCCAGGACAGGCTGGTCCTGGGAGGAGCTGAGCTCTGCCACCCCCTGTCCCAAATCAGAGACTCTTCACTGGGGTCTGAGCTCACTCCAGCTTTCCACGTCAATACTTGGATGTGTATCTTCTAATTTAAGACACTAAGTGTTGTCTGAGCAGGACTGAGGGGATGGTGCCAGGCAGGAAGAGGCTGCTGGGGGCAGGAGGGACAAGGTGGCCTCGTTTGGGGAGCCCATTTAGGCATGGAGAGGTGCCCAGGTTGAGTGCTGAGTTTCAAGAGGGAATTCGTGCTGTCTCCTGCAGCAGAGCCATGGAGAGGGGACTGGGTATGTGAGCAGAGATCTTGGCTTCTGCTTTCTGAGGGCTCTGGGCCATGATTAAGTTGTCACTTAGGGGAACTGAGAACTAAAGATCTTGGAGTGCTGTGGAAACACTGTGCAGCCCCCAGTAAGCACTGTGGTTCTGTAAAACAGACTTGGGATGTGAATTCCCTCCAGCTGCACTGTAGTTTGTATCTTAGGTGCCCCAGGCAGTGGAGCAGGAGGGCATTTGGTCCTGCAGCGTGTTTAACCTGATCTTAAACCATCACCATGGTTGTCCAAGGGGTGGATGGTCCAGAGGAGGGTATGTCCTGCTGTAGCCCCATGGAGGGGAGAGCCAGGTACAAATCCTGTGCTGTACTGATCTGTTCAGACTGAAAAACCACCTCATCTAAATATTGACATTCAAATGACAGTCACCACGATACCATTTGTTCCTGCCACAGCTTCAGAAACATTGCTGCTTGTCTTGCCTCCCCCACGACACCGAATCCCAGCACCCCAGACTGTCGTGACTGCCTGGGATTGGTGACATCTCGACTGACACGTGTTGGAGCATCAGAACAGAGTGGGAGCAGCACAGCTTGGCTCCAGGAGTCAAAAATAGGTACTATCACTGCTGAGCTGAAGCCTCCCTTCTCCTTCCCCACCCAGCCCTGCCTCTCTGGCACATGCAGCTCATAATCATGGTGTTCCCATCAGACCAAAGGAAAACCACATTCCTAAAGCAAGCAGGGCGTGAAGTAGTGGCCATGCTTTGGAGGCACAGGATGTTATGACATGGACGCTAAATTAGTGAGCACCAATGGTGATGATGGCTTGCAGATTTCCTACAGGCAATGGGTGTAGAAAGGAGCACGGCTCATCTGCTGCATTGCCATGTGGAAAAGCATCAGAGATACACCATAAAATAGGGAGTGTGTCCTTTCACTGGACAGCTGCTCAGGTCCTTGTAATTGAGTGACTGAGTGATGAATGTAGCACATTGGATTTTCTCTGGAGCCTTCCTCTCCTTTATTCTGCAGCTCTGTGAATTTCAGTCATGCTTTCACCTGGGTTTTTCACTCTGCTCACTGGAGTATTTGTCCGCTTCTGCCAACTCCCAAAAGCTTAATTTCATAAAAGAACCCCAATTATTTGGGAAGGGTGAAGTTTGATTCACAGAGATAAGGCTCTTTGAAGAGGTCTGCTCCTTTGGTAGTGACTGATTCAAATGAGCTCCCTTTCAGCATTCCTGTTTCGCTGCTCCCAAGGCCACACAGAGGAGGAGGGATCGTGCAGGGCTCTATAAATCAGGGTTTGTTACAGGGATGTCAGACACAACTGCACCATGGCCTGTTCATGGGGAGCAGGTGAGGAGTCAGAGCAAGTCAGAACCAACAAACAAAAGCCACAAGGCTCCTGTGTCTGGTTCTTGATGCTTCCCAAAAGTGCAGTGTCTGCACACCCCTGCTCTGTCCTGGGAAAGCTCAGGGTGTTACACTGATCCATATCACAGAGTGCTCCCGTAATTGGATGAGTAGGTTTGGTGGGAACATCTTTAGTTTTCAATTTCTCCCATAAGGAAAGATCTAAATGAAGCTGTGTGAGCACATCTCCAGCCCAGGTTTCTTCCCAGCACCCACCTCAGCTGAGGCACTGGTGACCAGGGCACTGGACACATGTTGGATGGAATTTCCACTGGAGCGACCTGGAATAGTGGAAGGTGTCCCTGCCCATGGCAGGGGGTGGAACAAGAGGAGCTTTAAGGTCCTTTCTACCCAAACCAGTCTAGGATTCTGTGATTTTATGACTCCTCTCAGTGCCCCCGTTATTTATTTGATGTCCTCATTCATCTTTTAGTTACAAAATGGACGCTTTTTTGTGCTTCCACCCTGGGTCCTGAAGAGGGATTGCTTGTTTAGCAGTGACACTGAAACACCATGGAAATATTGCTGTTCTCCACTGGGCAAAAAAGGGAGATTTACGGCTGGATCCAAGCAGACATGTAAAATGAAATTTACACAAAGTTTAGGCACCTAAGTCCAAAGTCATGATCCTGAAAAACCTGCTCTTGGCTTTCCCCACTTGCAGGAGCTGCCTGTGCAAGGCAGACTCTTAATTTTCAGCATTTAACTTCTTCCTTTGCCTTCTCAGAGGCACTCGAGGGCACATGTTCCCAGACAGACCTTTCCTGCTGGCAAGACTGGCATTTCTCCCTAAAATGTTTGGTTCAGAATGACCTTGGTGTGGTGGAGGAGGGCAGTGCCTTCTTCCACTGCCCGTGTGTGCTGGTGGATGGCCTGTGAATGCAGGGCAGTCCTCAGAGCTGTCATAGCTTTTTAGCTTTTCTAGAAGAGGCCAAATGACCCTTAGTACCTTACCCAGAGAGCATTCCATGTTCAAGACCAGCATTGGAACGCCTCCTAAAGCTCCTGTGAGGGCCCTTACCCTGCACCTCTTGGGAACAAGGAGGATTTGCATGACCTTTCAGCATCTCCTGCCCAGGGATTTGTGTGTTAACTCTGAGGAACATCATTACCTCACTGGATTGGGGCACTAGGGGGTTCCAAACTGCAAACAGGGCAGCCCTGCTGGCATGAACAGAGTCAGTCTGGAGGCTAAACAGGCTGATTTATTAGGGAATTCACTTCCTAGCAGTCATAGGAGTAAGGATGGAGAGGTGTTGCTTTAGGCTCCTCTGGAAGGGGACAGCTACAGCCATTTAAGACTTTCAGCAAAGACTAAACTGCCTCTAATTGCAACCAGGGGAAACACTTGAGCAGACAGCCTACAAGTGCTTGACAAAAAGTCTCAAGCAAAAGCTTTTTGTACAAGATTAATCTTTCTGCCTCACTGGGGTCAGCAGTGGGAGTGTAGGGAGAGAATTCAGCGCAGTCAGCACTGGTCTGTAAAGATCTATGTCCAGCTTTGCATTTCAACCTGTTTATCTGGGGCTATTAATTAGCTCCTTTCAGTTTGCCTGGGAAGATCTGTGTGTTGGGGCTACTGGACACTCCTAAAGATCCATCACTGATTGCTTGGGCAGCTACATCGGGTGGACAGTTCCCTGCTCAGAGGTGTCTTAACTTTCCATCCTTTTCTGCTGGGGCAGGAATTCCAGGGATGACTTCAATCTTCCTGCAATGTGCTTGTACACGTTGCTTTCCTAATTTCATGCCTAGGTATGGGATTTCCATTACAAAGGAGTTGTGCTGGATGAGCCCTGCAGGTCTGGGTCATTCAATAGCTGATCAGAGCTTCTGGTCATGTGCTTCTGCTTTTTCCCCTCAGAACAAAACACCAGCTACACAGACCCTGGGCCATCAAAGCCCCTGGAACAGTTCAAGTGCCAAACACAACCCCACCGGCAGCCTGAGGAATGATGTTTCCCGTGGGGGCTGTGGGATATGCACAAACGTGTGGTCTGTTTTCCAACGGGCCTGTCAGAGCCCTGCTGGTGCCTCCAGCAGAGAGAAATATTTGGCATAGGCCATTTCCCCCCAACTTTACTGCTTGCAGGAAATAGAAAGTGTTCTTTTCCAACGTATTTATTTGTGTTTGACTGTAATCACAAAGGGTTGTTTTTTTCCTCTTTCTCTGGTGACCCAGGAGTGTCCACTGCTGTCAGTTCTGCATTTCCTCTTATCTTTCACAGGGCTGGGAGCCTTTCCCCCCTTCCTCTGGTGCCAGCTGTGCTCCATGTAAATACTCCATATAGGAGATGAGCCTTAAGGTGGGTGTGCTCCATCTGGGTGTTCTCAGCACCAGGGGCAGCCTTCCCTATATTTTTAAAATCCACAGTCTCTTGCTCAGGTACCTGGGGAGGGTGTTCTGAGGTGGCCAAGGCTTTCCAACACAACTATTTCCAACTGCTAACTTCCCAGACCATCCTTCTTGCTGTCTGTGTTTCCCCAGACATTCAACAAGAGATTTGGTCTGAGGGACGATCCCCTCTGTAGGAGCTGAGTTAGAGCTGTGTCACTGCTCAGTTCCAAAAGTCTGCATGGAGCTTTGGAGGGGGAGTTAGTGAAGTTCCTAGCAGTGCATAAGTTGGTGTTCAGCTTTAATTAGTCAATATCCATGTGTCAGAATCACCTGCAGCCAGGAAAAGAACAACTTCTTCATCTCTCTGGTGTGGAAATTGCTCTCCATGAGGAGGCATTGGCCTTGCTCCATGTCCAACTTTCCACTGCTCCCTGTGCACACAGGGTGCTTCTTCAGGAGGGTTCTGGAGGCTCCACACCCCCTGGGCTGCTGCATTTGCCAGAAACTGGATGTAATACTAAAAAGAAAAGAGAGAATAAGAGAACAAGAGTGTTTTTGAGGTTTCTCTCCCTGATGTCTTTCAAGTGGTGGTTTTTTACAGCTTGCTTTCTAAGCTAAGTATAGCCCATGAGCTCTGCTCTTTAGTAAAAACACACACTGACAGCAGTAGTAGCAGTAAACATGACAGAAATGCCAGTGATACTATTCCTTGTCTTCCCCTGTGCTGCCTTCTCCCAAGGCAGTGCTTCCCACAATGTCCTGGCAGACACTGCAGGGACAGCCCAGAGACATTTCCAGTGTCACCCCTGGGTGCTGCTGGTGGCTGGGGAGGGTTGGGAGGTCAGCACACTGGGCTGGGGCCTGAAAGGACAACCCCAATGGATCCTGGGACAGGCACCACCCCAGAGAGGGGTGGAGGCAGATTGCAGCCATTTGGGACCAGGAAAACAGGAGATTTGTGAGAAAGCTTTTCTCCCTCTGTCAAATCTGTCTTATTTGTGAGCTGCCTCAGAGGGCACGTGGCTGAAAAATGCCATTGCTTTTCCTCGTGGAATCTAAATGTTCAGATGGTACAGACACAAACCTCAGTTCTGCTCAGCCCCCACTGCAGGTTTTTGAACGTGGAAGGAGAGACTTTTTGTGAAATTGATTTCTGCTGAACACCCACACTTCTGTGCTTTCAGAAACCAAGGGCACTTCTGAGAACTTCTGATAGACTGAACCACTTTCTCTACCAGATCCCCATTTTTAGCAATGTAAATTTGTTCTGAGCATCTAAATTCCCTCCAGTTTTTGGCAGTGATCTTTTTTAGCTGGATTCCATTGGGACTGTGAAGGCAGCTTGCTCGTGCACAAAATATCTGTTGCCTGTAAGAGCATTCTCCTCCCTGATTTCCCTGCCAGCAGGTGGGTCAGCACCTTCACCTCTTTCTGGGGCAGGGATGTTCCAACCCCACCGACCCCTGTCAGGGGGAACTCACAGCCTTTCCTTCCCTCTGCTGCCTTCGGGGTCTCTGAGTGCCTTTGTGTCTCACAGTGGCACATCCTGAGCTCTCTGGAACACATTTCATAATTCTTAGGATCAATAAACTTCAGGTGCAGTCACAGAAATCCCAGGCAGTCAATAAGTCCCATCAGGCTCCCCTGGGAGCGAACGCAGAGTGTTGTAAGGACATTTCTTGGGGAGCTGCTGCTCAGGCATGTTTGTTGTTTCAATTAGTCTGATTTAGGGGCTCAGTCAGGGGCTGCAGCCTGTGGCACTCACACTGCAGTTTGGTTTCTAAAGCTGCTGTTCAGGTGCTCAGGGAATAAAGCTGTGTTGGTACAACCCCAGTGTGACAGCAGCTGTGGAGATCCCCTCGTGCCTGTTGGGGTGATCCAGGGAGAGCCCCAGGGTTCACCATCACCTGTACTTCACATCCCACTGGAGCCCTCCTGGCTCTGATCACCAGTCACCTGGGAGGAACACAGAAAGGTGGGAGAAGGACGGTGTTTGTCCAGAACTGTTGCACTTAAGGGATGCTTAAACAAAAACCCAAAAAAAGAAAGCAAAACGAATGTGTGTGAGAAGTGCCAGACTGGCAGCTTGAGTGAGTCAAACTTCACCTGTGTGGAGGCTGTGCACATTTTATGTGCTGGAGCTGTCAGTGCAGCACCATTCCTTGGCACAACACGTGTTCCTTGCCTTTCAGACTGTCCTGGTGTCCCCACGTTGCTCAGGCCTGCAGCTGAGAAACAGTCAGGCTCTGCTAATGGGGGTAAGGGGCTGGACTGCTGAGCAGTAAGAGGGAATTTGGTCTAATTTGCCCTGGTTTTGGAGATGCTTTAAATTTGCAAGAGGTTAGAAATTATTTAAAACTAACATTTGTGCAGAACAAGTTAAGGTGTAGCTCTGCTCTCAAGCCAGAACCTGCTGGGAGCAGCAGCTCATGTCCCTCCTTAGCAGATCAGGGCTGTATCCCTGCTGTTACCTCCCTGGGAAGAGGCCTCCCTGCCCTCTCTGACAGCCACATCACCAAGGTCCTCTCTGGACCTTCTCAGCCCTCCCAGGTGCTGCAGCACGACCATTCCTGGCAGGAAGGGGCTTTGAGAGGCACAGACCCTGTGGGGAAAGACAAATCCCCCAGGACTCCAGGTGGCCTTCAGTGGCACCTTATGAGCCTGCAGAGTGGAAGCCTTGTCTAAACAAGGTCTTGCTCTGAAAAGTTTTAATTTTACAACTCTTTGAACTCGTCCCATTTTCAGATGACCTGGTAAAAATGAAGTATGGTATTTATTCCATGGAAAATCCACTATATTTATAGGAAATTCCTTCACAGCGTTTGGAGGGGTGATGAGATTTGGAGGAGAATTCCAGTTAGAGAAAGCAGAGCCAAAACTCTGACTTTAAAGGGCTGTCTGAGAGTGTATGCACAAGAGCATTCCAGGGAGTCTGTCCCTCTCCCAACCCATTGTCCAATGTCTTTATTCTTTCCTGCTCCTGCAGCTCCTCCTCCCTCTTGTCTCTACATCATAGCAATGACTGGGCTTGAACTGTTCAATTAGTGGACTAAGGTAAATTATTTCACATTTGCTATTCTGTCACAAGGTTCTAATCCTACTCTGTGCCTCCACTTCCTGCCATTTAAGGCAAACTTCAGCCACTCTTTCCAGATAGGAGCTCCTGGAATCACTCTTACCTGTATATATAGTTTTAAACACCCACAGTCATGTTCTGAGATACAGGCCAAGAGCAAAGGACTTGTGGGAGTTGTAGGTCTTGATACAACAGTTGAATCAAGAATGAGGGGAGGGAAGGATTCCTGCCATATGATCCAACAGTGAGCTTTTGATCCATCAGCTCCTCTGATCCATCCACTTCATCAGCTGAGCCTTGCAGGTAACACAGAGGAAAGGGCTGTGCTGCTCTTGGTCCTGAGGTTTGTCTGTGAGGTATGCTGGGATCCCTGGGAGCCATGGGCTCTGTGTTTTCCAGGCATCCTCTGCTGCTGGTCTAAGGTTGTTCCTCTGGTTCCCAAAGCCCAAATAACTGTTTCTATGTGCTAAGCATCGCTTCTTCCTTTTGTTCTTAGCCTTTCTCCTCTCCATGGTTTTCATCTCCACTTTGGATTCTCTCAGACTTCCCTCCTGGCACAGACATGAGGAGAAAATCTGGTGTTTGCAGAGCACTGAGACTTGGGAGATGTGAAATGTGGACCTGCTGCTCTACCTTTGGTGACTTACACCACCTTCTCCTGATTCTCCTTTCCTTTTGACTCCCTCTCAGGATAACCTGGACTAAAACCTCTCTGGAGAAAGGACTTGCTTTCCCTGTGCAATCCTACTGTGTCTAACACAACAGGACCCAACCTCAGGTAAGACCTTTAGGCACTCCCATTATATGAATGAGAACAAGATTGTTGGTGTCAGTAATTAACATTCTTGTGGGATTGTTGGAAATGCTTTGGGATAAACACCACCTGGAATCCTTGCCTGGCTTATGTGGTTTTTAAGCTGCAGGGGAGGCTGATCCTGTTCACACGAGAGGGCATGGACTATCTGTCTCCTCTTGCTGGATGTGCAAAGTCTTTCAGTCCAAAGATGAGTTGCAGTAGCTCAGGGAGAGGTGGGACACTGGAAAAGTGAGGGCATGGCCTCTGGGGAAGAAGAGTGGAGTCTCAGTGGTCAGTGTGTCCCCAGTAATGATCTCACCTGAGAACAGCACTGATGACAACCACCAAACCAGAAAAACACCCACCACAGTGTCCCTGATCATGCTGTGAACGCCTGTGGCACAGTGTCATCCCAGGGCAGGCTTCCAGAGGGGGAATCCTGCTCTGCTTACATGGATGGCAGCAGTCCTGTTGGCTGCAGTGTCATCAGGCTTTCCCTTTGGGGCTTACCTGGGTTTCCCTCCTTCTGGAGAGAAGAGCCATATCCCACATCATTTTGCACATCCTGATAACAAACAGATTATTCTTTTCCTTTAAGCTGTGGATTGGATTCCAGGAAACCCTGCATTTTGGATTCTAGGTTCAGTCTCTCTACCTCTGCAATCCCTAAATAAACAAACACTGGATTAGACCTCAGCAGCTCCCTCCCTCAGCAAGTGAAGGCTTTAAGAGCATTTCACACCAACTGCCCTGCTGGTGTTTCAGACTGCATTAACCACGGATTCAGGGAGCTCCATTGTCCTCTCCAACTTGCCAGGGAGCTCACCTCAGTGACTGGAAGGTCTGCCTCTACATATGACCCTCCCTGGCTCCGTGGAGGAGCTGGAATTGCTGTTGACATCAGGAATGATGGAAGCACGTGCTGGGGTTGGAGGGTTTCTGGCACATGGCCTGCTAACCCAGAATTTGCTCAGCAAAGTCCGCAGGGTGACTTTTAACCTCAGAGCAGTTTGCAAAACCACATCTGTGACCAATAAATGTGAAAAATAAATGGAAAAAAATAAATTGAGCCCCTCCTGAATGATGAAAGCCAGCACACCTCGCTGGGCACTGGTGCTGGAGTCAGTATGGAGACCTGGACAGGAATAATTGGACGGGTCATCATTGCCAGGAGTTGTCCATGGATGGAGCCGATGCCTCACACAAGGGAGGCTGCACAGCAGGTTGAACTGAAGGGATCTCATAGCTCTAAGTCTTAAACTTAATGAGCCACGTCTTTATTTGTGCTGCAGCCCTTTCTTCTCCCCAAATTGCCTTTATCGGCTGCTAGAGGATGCCCAGTAATGGAAAATTCTCTGGATAACAATAAATTGGTGTAACAAGTCAGTGTCACCTCACATCCTGCTAAGCAATAGAGAAATCATGGTGGGAAAAACAGACAGGACCAGAGTGGCACTGAACAGTGGCATCCTAATTCCATCACCCTTCCTGTGGGCCACAGATAACCCAGTGCAATTTACAGAGGCTCTGAAGCTGCTCCAAGTCTCAGCAGGGGTCGGGAAGGCTCAGTGTAGCCTCGGGACTGAGGAGCTGCAGAAGATCAGGCAGTTGTTGTTCCATAACCTTGCCTCTGCACCAGAACTGCTGGGCTGGGCTGCAATGGGAAGCACTCCAAGCGAAACACAACATTTTAATCACTGAAAGGAAGGTCCTCCTTTGGAGCCCTCTCTGGAGAGCTGTCTGTCTCTGATGGTCGTGCACAGACTCCCAAAGAAAGTAAATTCTGGGTTTAAATCTGTACAAGGCCAGTATGTGAATGACAGGGGTAAATCTTGGCTGTGAGGCTGAGATAGCTCCGAGAAGAGAGAAACACTTCTTCACTTAAGTGACTGAGGTAGAAGAGGTAAGTATATTGTCCCCTACTATTAACGGGTGAGGAAATCATTTGTACATGTATATTACACCTTTGCAGCCTAACAATGGTGTTTTATTTAATTCAAGAGTCTAAAAGTTCAGAAATACCAACATCGAGGTGGCCCATGTGACTGTAATTTGTCCCCTTTGTGCATTTGCATTATGATCCAGTATTTAATTGTGATTAGATCACACGCTGTTCTTTCGACAGGTTCCCGGCCTCGCTCGTCGTACAGAATAGACTGTGCTCACCACGTAGTAACTTGATTTTCTCCTCGCTGTTTCACTGTGTGGCCTGTGCTTTATTTACAGCAGACTATTCAAATATTGTTCTGAAGACAGATTTATTCATTTCCTCCTGAGCTTTTCCATGGGACTCATCACTATGGTATCCAAGTGCTTCACAAACTCTAATTCATTTTCTCAACGCTGGAGTGAGAACTGGTGTTGTTCTTATTTTACAGATGAGGAACTTGGGCGTACAGACAGAATAATAAAAAAAAATATCTTCTCATTTTAGAGATCCAATTAGAAATACTCAATGGCCTGATTTTGTCAGAAAATAGAACACGGTGAAGTATCCAATTGAGTCAGAAGTTGAATACATTCTCAGCTATTGCAGATTTATCTGCAAGTGCTCTTCACTTCTGCAGATCAGGCTTTAAAATGTCAGCCCAGGCACCTGGTGCCAGTGCAGCGCTGGGTAGGCTCTGTTTGAGGACTCTGCTTTGCATCCCAGAGGATTCCCGAGGCTGAAGCCTTTTCCTGGAGCATCAGTCACCACTCCCACCCACAGTGCTGTACTTGCTCATCCCACAGTTCCTCTCAGGGCACACAACATTCCTACATCTGATTTTTATAGTAAATTAAGTGAAGTTGTTGAGGCACTTGCCTGGGTTTCCTGACCTCGGTTCAGTGTCTGAGTCAGGCCTGTCCTTCTGCACTGGCTGCCTTTATCCTGGTGTTTGATAACTGGGGAGTGTGTTCCTTTGCAGCCTCACTACTGTTGTTTCAATAAGTATGTGTTTCTTTTCAGTCTAGAGATAACCTCAGAAAGCCCAGCAGTGCAGTCCTGTGCCAACATTGATGCAGGCTGTCAGCAATGTGAAACATGCCCTGTCTGAGGGATGTAGTGTTTGGCACACACTCCAGCACGCCAAGGGGACGAGGTACATTCTCAGTGTGTTTTAGATACCTGGTGCCAACAGTTTCCCACTCCTCAATCCTCACCTTTCTGCTCTGCCTCCCTCTCTCCCTCAGTCACTGTCATTCCCATTCCTACATCACTGCCTCTAGTGCATTTCCTCTTCCTGTTATCCCTGCTGCATCCCATATCCAGCCTTGGGGTCCTCCTCCCTCACCCCACTCCAGCTCTCCCACCTGATCCCTCTGCCCAGGAGGTTCTCCATCAGCTCTGGGTGTCCCTGGACTGAATGTCTCCTCCTGGCAATTTTCTCCCATTCCCACTCTGTTTTTAATTCTTCTCCCAACAGTCTGGCTTCCAGACTCTTCCTTGCTTTATCCCTCCCTGCAGGCAGCCCTGTTTTTCCTTCCTGCTCCTCGTTCCCTTCCACCACCCCAGAGAACCTGTCCCTCTCCAGACCCTCCGTGCCTGCCAACTTACCTGTCCCAAATCCAGTTCCCGTCCCCACGGCCTGTCCTTCAGGGAGCTTCCTGCTCCATGTTTCCCAAGAGGACTGGAAGGACAGGTTCCCTGCTCACCATTCCTACCTGCAGCTTGGCATGGTCCAGAGCAGCAGGAACTGGAAGTGCAGGTCCAGCTCTGACTCCCACAGCCCTGGGCTGGGATGAGGATGGAATTGCAGGGGAATGGGAGTGCTGGGAAGTCTCTACAGAGCACCAGTGGGATTTTCAGGGGGGCTCTCATGGTGGGGTTTGAGGGAACACCTCTGATAAAGTGAGCATTCTCATCTTCAGATTCAAAAATCTCTGACAGAAAGAACAAAGGAGAAATGTTTGTAATTTAACCTGAGGGATGAACTTCAGATGCTTAAATTTCGGCACAGCGGTTACTCTGGCCCTATTAAATGTGACTGAGGGCAGGATTTTATGATGGGAATTGCTAACCAGCTTTAATAGGAGTAACACTACCAGTCCTGCCTTTTAATCACCGCTTCCATTTTCAGGATAAATTACAGCTGGTTGCTGGTAATCCTTGTGGCATATCAGATAGCAGCGTAACTCGGCAAGGGTGAGCTGGAGAAACCCAAACATCCTTCTGAGGAGGTAATTATTCCATTGTGAAAGTGCTCCGGGATATTTTTAGTGGCCAAACCCCCCGTTTCCTGACAGAAACATAAAATAACGAAGCAAGTTGCACAAGGAGAAACGCTTCAGACACCTGTGGTAGCTGGAGTCAGTGTTTGGCTCCCTGTGTGTGTCCTTGTGTCCCTGTTTGTGGCCAAACCCACCCTGGGTTTGGGGCACAGGGTCTGTGCCTCGCACTGCACCCTATCCACAAAGAGATCTGCAAATCCCACTGGATCAGGGCTAATTTCATGGCAACACAGAGCTGCCTGTGGCGAGGGGGGCACCCTGGCCACGCACACCGAGCTCATCCAGGGAAACTTCCCTGAGCAGGAGTCTCACTGCTTGTTTAAAACTAGTTTTCAGACATTCTACAACACGTTTTTGGGGATGTACCCACGTTGTACATCCTGCAGAGCCCCAGGGGTCTGGTTACGTCCCAGTTACCTCGAGCCCTGGCCCTACATAATTTATGTCCTGAAAGAGACGATTCAATTAGTCCGTAATAAAATGAGCAAGGACAGCGCGTGCGTTGTAAAAATATAATTTAGTGGGCAACAAGCTGAGATGGGAAAAATATAAGGGTACACTCCATATGATTAATGAAGGGGGAACGTATATTTATAGGTGTTATTGTGTCCTTTGTATGGAGCGGGATCCGGCAGCAGGGCTGGAACCGCCTGTGACGATGTGGGTTAGATTTGAATGGCAAATGCTGTCTAAAACTAATTACCCCCAGGAGGATGGAAGTACATTTCATTCGCCTTTTCGGAGCACGGCTGGCCTTTTCTTCACGTTTATTTATGCTCGAAAAACACGTTTATTGGTATGGGGGGGGGGCGGCATCCCAAACGGAGCGGCGGAGTTACCCCCCACACCCCCCAAAGGAAACGAGTTGCCGCAAGTTCTTTTTACACGTTATTTACAGGTTTGCACAAGTTATTTAGCGCGATGCCGGGCTGCTCGGTGGCGGTGGGTCGCTCTTCCCAGCAGCGCGGGGAGCCCTCGCTCCCCACACCCCGCCGAGCCGCTTGCCTTGCCGCCTGCACGCGTGGGGCACGCCGGTGGCGATGGCGAGGGGCAGAGGGGGATTTTGGGCGATAAACCCCCAAATTTGGGATCCCGGAGGCGCGGGGGCCCGGCGCTGCCCTGAGGGGAGGGCGGCGGCCCCGCCCACCCGCGCGCGCGCACGCGCCGTGGGGCGGGGGGGCACACCTGGAGCGGGGCGAGCCCCCGCCACACCTGCCTGCCCGCCTGGCACACCTGCCTGCCTGGACGAGGCACCCCCTTTTTGGAACGGGACACCCCCCCGG